>CBVK0100919436.1:0-19333 GCA_900067695.1 Picea abies | reverse complement strand
TCATGCATGAGGTCATAGGCCCTACATTATCTATCATCATGCCCTACTGACTTACAGAAGGTGAAATATAGGTTTGCAGGTGTCTGAACATACTTCTGCATGTAATAGCACTCACCAGGGCGATGTCGGTTTCTACATACTTCACACCAGGGCAATGTGACTTGCTTCAAGGGGCTCAGAGCTCCTGAGGCCAAATATTCATGAAATACAGGGCAATGTTCCTTATCATGGCCCTCTGATCTGCATCTAACACACCAAATGTCTTCTCTTTTGTCCTTTCCCTTATCCTTTTTTATGTCTTCGACCTGTAAAGACAAACTGGTCAGTTGGCTCAAGATTTGGTTCATACCTGAGCTAGATTCTCCCATAGGAGCTGATTCAAGCTTCATGGTGATCTCCAGCGCCTCGGACTACGAAGCAATTTTTTGTTGCATCAAAGGAACTCTAATGTGTGGTAAAAACACAACAATGAACCATTCTTTGTTCTGTTCATCTGGGATCTTAAAAGTTAATTGTCCTGTTAAGGTCTTGAATCTCTGATCGAATTCCCAGACAGGTTTGAAAAAATTCTGTTTGATCTCCTTCAACTCTGTAATACATTGTGACTCTGATTTGGGTTCTTGAATTTTTCAATCAGCACGTTCTTGATCTCATTGAATGGTTGGGGCTGTGCAAGTCCTTGGACAAGATTCATGTACCATCTCAATGTGCGATCTCTAAGAGTAGTGTTGAATTGGGTTCTTTTGACGGCCTCATCAATGACATTCTTAATATTCCACACAACTTCACATAGGAACTAGTGTTGATATGGGTCTTCAGATCCATTCCCTCTAAATATAGGGAACCTCATCTCATCCTCCATAGAGCTACCTGGGTTTCTTTTCTGAGTAGATGTTGAACTACTAGTAGTAACACTCTGAAGACTCTGATGAATCTAATTGCCTAGTTCTATTGAAACAATAGGAGGGTTAATGATACTTGCTTCACTAGTCTACACAGTTCTTGAGTTTTCTGGCTCGTCCTGGCAAAGTTCTTCAAGTGCTCCTTCCTCTGGCCTAGAGGGTTCTGGACGTTCTTCATCTATTAGATCTACCTCTTCTCCACTATCGAAACCTTCTTCCCCGTAGTTTTTCTTGAGTAGGTTCTCAAGGTGAACCCCTCTAAATGCTCTCCCACTACATTTATGTCCAACTTCTGTGTCGTTGTCGCTGTCCGAATTTTTGAACATTAGATTTTTTGGCTTCAACCAATCTACTGTATCTTTAGAATGTTCTTCTCATGCAAGAGCATATTGATTCTCAGCTTCAGAAAATGAAAAAATTTCCCTCCGGGTCCTTTGAAAAAGTATATCTCAGCTTGGATATATGATTCTACTCTGTCGACGGCAAATTCGGTGATATACCCTCCAATGGTATTATCAAACCAATGATCTACTGCTCTGGATACAACGTTGTCGACTCTTTTAACCTTCAGGATCAGCATTGGCATCCAAACCACATGGGGTCTAGATCTTATCTCGAATTGGGTATCAGCTAACCTATCCAACCAATCAAACAACTCCTGATGGATTCCTCCAAAGAAGATCTCATGGATGTCGATGAAAATGTATCTTTATAGCCAATCTTCAGTACTCAACTTAGGGTTCTTGTTTTGGGCTTCAGCGAAGTCCCTCTCTTGATATTCTATCCAATTTTGAATCTCTATATTTGATGGGCACCACCTTGACATTCCCTCACAAAGATTTTGGTCCCGACAACGGAACCATTTGTTAGCACAGGGGAAGACCCAGGGTTCAATGCTCAAGAGTGCACCAACAAATCCCTAACTACCAGCCCTTTCGGCAACACCTATGAAGCAGATGCAGTATCACCCGAAGTAGCTATGGGGGGTTGCAGGAAAGGGATGTCTACAACCAGGGGAATATCAAGTGGAACTTCACACAATACAACGCAGTATACCTAGCTCACTTATCACTAAAATCTACTCCACATTCTATAGGTCTGATCTAATACAATAATGCAATAACAATATATCAAAGAGAAAGATAAAGCATCAATCATACACACATAACACCATATATACATGGTTCACCCTCTCCCTATGGCTACGTCCACAGAACTGTGCTTATGATATATTAAGGTAAAGCTTACAGTTCTTGTCTGTGCTCTCTGCTAGAAGGTCTTCTTCTTCTTCTCGCTTTCTCTCCCCCTCCTGTTCACCCAACTATAGGACTTGATCTTCACACCCAGCTAAAGATATTACAATACCATAAGGCTCTTACTCTCAACACTTCTCTCACTCACAATACAAAATGAACAACAATCAATAACAATGCTCAACAACAGTACCGACCCGACCTAGTTCCTCTCGACCTCTATTTATACAATATAGTCCCTCACTGACAGCCTTAGGTCGAGACCTAGGTGTCAAAACCATAGATATACAAGCCCTATGTCAACTTGACCCTCTTTTCCCGGGCTTCGCTAGCCTGTCTCTCCTTTCTTCCCGCGCGGTGCTAACATTGGTTTTTCCTTCTATTTGAGTTGTCCTCGATCCATATACCTTTATTATCTATCATCCCTAGTCTCCTCATACAACGTCTAGATTTCTTGGGCTTCACTCCTTCTTTTCTTCTCTTTTGCTTACTTTGACCCAGTAACAGTCACTGTGTCTCCCGCGAAGTTTTCATTTTACCTCTTCTTCCTTGATCTTCGCTTGATTCCATACCCAAGGGACAACAATGAGTCAGTTGGTACATAAGAAGAAGAAGTAAAAGAGGGTAAAGAAGAAAGGGAAGAGGATGATATGGATACTAGTGAAGAAGAAGAGGATATTCAATAAGAAGAGATAAGAGAAGAATCCCCAAGAAGAGACACAAATACACCCTCTAGAATGACTCAAAAGAATCATCCTGAAGAACTAATTATTGGAAATAAGAGTGATGGAGTGAACACAAGAAGACAACTATTGTATCAAACAGAAATAACACTTTTGTCACATATTGAGCCCAAATCAATCAAAGAGGCATGTAAAGATGAGAATTGGGTCAATTCTATAAATGAAGAATTGGACTAGATTGAAAAAAATCGAACCTGGGAACTAGTTCCAAGACCAAAAAACAAAAATGTCATTGGAACTAAATGGGTGTATAAAAACAAAATGAATGAGAATGGGAAAGTAATCATGAACAAGTCCAGATTGGTATGTAAAGGATATGATCAAGTTGAAGGAGTATACTATGAAGAAACCTTTGCACTTGTGGCCAGATTAGAGGCAATTAGGATGTTCCTAGCCTTCTCCAGCTACAAAAAACTTAAAGTATACCAAATGGATGTCAATTCATCATTTCTCAATGGAAACTTAGAAGAAGAAGTCTATATTGAGAAACCAGAAGGGTTTAAATTAACTATAAAAGGAGACTATGTCTTTAAACTAAATAAAGCACTCTATGGGATAAAACAAGCACCTAGAGCTTGGTATGTAAGGCTAGATTCTTATTTACAAAAACAAGGCCTCAAAAGGGGATCGATAGAGAACAATCTTTATTGTAAAATTGATGGTAATAACATGATGATTGTGGAAGTATATGTTGATGATATTATATTTCGAAGTGATGATGAAAAAATGAGTAATGACTTTTTTAGGATGATGCAACAAGAATTTGAAATGTCTTTACTTGATGAACTGAATTTCTTTCTTGGATTACAAATAATACAGTCCAAAAGAGGAGTCTTTATCCACCAGTCTAAGTATGTTAAAGATATGATTAATATATTCTAGTTAGAGGATTGCAAACCTGTTAGTACGCCTATGATAGTTGGATGCAAACTAAACAAGGAAGAGGAGTCCAAAGTTGTATATCCAAAACACTACAGATCAATGATTGGGAGTTTACTCTATGTAACAACTTCCAGACCTGATGCCAAGCAAGTTGTTGGGATGGTGGCTAGATTCCAAGCAACAACAGAGGAGAGCCATGTTCAAGCTGTAAAATGAATCTTTTGGTTTGTGGTACCCTAGAAAGTATTCATTCACATTAAAAGCCTATTCATACGCTGATTGGGAAGGTAGTGTAGATGACAGAAAAAGTACAAGTGGAGGAGCATTATTTTTGGGAGAAGCATTGGTAGCTTGGATAAGTAAGAAACAATCTCAATTCTTTATCTAGCACTGAAGTTGAGTATATTGCAACAACAAAATCTTGCACAAAAGTGGAATGGATGAAATAAACCTTACAAGACATCAAAATAGTATTTGAAGAACCTACTATTATCCACTGTGATAATACAAGAGCTATAAGTCTCTCCAAGAATCCTGTCCAGCACTCCAAATCAAAACATATTCCCATAAAATACCATTATCTAAGAGATCAAGATGAAAATAAGAACATTAAATCGGAATATGTCCCAACACAAGAACATGTGGTAGATATTTTCACAAAACCCTTAAGCATAGATGTATTTGAATATCTCAGGCATAAATTGGGAGTAATCCCTCTTCCAACCTAAATCTCTCAAGAAAATAAAGCATCAATTGGCACCAAGGGGAGACATTAATCAAAATCAGAAAGAGTCATTCAGTTATGACAAGAAAAGTATGATTGGAGGATAAGTTACCTGTGTTCAGATTCTGATCAGAAGTATACAGACAGACAGAGATTTACAATAGAGGAAGAAACCATTTTCCATTGATGTCAAAGGGAGAGAATAATTTCAAAAGAGAGAAGCATCATCACAGGGGGAGACTGTGTATAAAGTTGGTTTGTTGCCATCAATGAAAAAGGGGGAGATTGTTGGACATAGTGTCATTGATGTGATGATAAATTGGTATGATGAATTGTCATTGATATCAATAGTATTATGGTTGATGTCAAACAGTTGGATGATGTGCAGAGATAAAAACTAAGGAGGGTTAGAGAATAAAGATCAAATCTCATAAGAGATGGCACGATGAATTGTGGACAACGAAAGAAGAATTAGAAAACTCGCTAGTTATAATACCACAATTGGTCTAGATCGTCAGATCTCATAAAATCAAATATCGATGACTGTGGTTGATCCAACAAACGATCAAATTAAGTCAGATTAAATCGTGAACATTGGATGCACAATCACCAGATCAACGACAGGAATAGATTGCAGATATCAAAAGGAGAATTAAATATCATGCTATTTCCAATCCCGCAATCAGTCAGGACCGTCAGATCTTATATCTTTGAAGATCGATGATTGTGGTTGACTCACCAACAACAAAAAACTTCAAATTATGGAGTTTGGGTGACGAGTTAAATCACTCACACATTGTGGTTATGAAATCATCCTTGATCATTAATCTGCTTCAAGAGTCTTCATGACCATTGGATCACCTTAAATGGAAGGATAAGATAAGCGGGGGAAAATGATTGAGAATTTGATTATCCAAATATCTGTTAGCCGTCAGATCACTTTAAGTGGAAGGATAGGATAAGAAAAGATGGAGGATCGTTAGACTTAAACCAAGGCAAAGAAGCATCGTAGACAGATCGAACCATCGATCTAAGATATTGATCAAATGAACATAATTCACTTCAGGTCTAAATATGTGAGGAGGTTACGCTTCGGGAATATCACTTCGAAATATTTGCGAATCAAGATATCGAAATACTCAAAGTCTCAAAAGCCAAAATTCCAAAGTCACTCTCAACCATCGATCTGAGATACCCTTCGGACGTTATTCTGACCATTAGATCAAGGAGATGAATATGTGTCACATCATGAGATCTATGTCAGCAGACAACATCAGCAAGGACATGTGACAAACCACATTGACAGACCATGTAAGCAAGGACACGTGTCACAGTCAGATAATGAAAAGTGTCAAGTTGAAATCGGCATTTCAAGTACGAGCAAATCAAGAATCATAGTGACACGTGATATACACTCGGCTCATGCCATGTCATCAAGTGACATAAGAAAGTTACGTCACTCTGGGAGTTTTACTTCGGGATTTTCACCACCAACAAATGCCCTAAGTCCTGAAGTATCGAATGCTAAAGTCCCGAAGTGGACACGATTCATCTGATATGAAGATCATTTTGGGTGTATTCTCAACCGTTGATCATATTACAGTGGAAGGATAGTGTAAGTAGAATAGGCGAAGTCCTGGAGTAAATGGTGGCCATCCATATAAATTCTTGATTAAGTCCCAACCATCGTATTAATAAATGAAAGGATATGTGTAAGGATCGAACATGACCATTGATCTGGTTATGGGAAATAAATGTGAACCGTCTGATCTGTTCGACGAAGTCCCAAAGTCCTGACTATCGTCCATATCATCAGGGGATTAAATCATGATCGTTGATTTGATAAGCACTCAAGCACTCATTTGGCCTAGCGTCTGGTCACTGCCATTGGTCATATGGAATAAGAGATTAAAAAGGAAAGATATAATACGTCGCTAAATTTATAAGCCTGTGGTTTTGTATCACTCAGTCACATGTAATGGTTTGAAGGAAGCGCCTTTGCATAACTTGGTTTCTGCAAATAAATGCATAGATTCGGTTTCAAGTTAAATGGACGAAATTGATCCATAACTGTGATAAATTTATGAAAAATCCTTCACAATAAAAATGTTAAAACAATGATTATGGTTAAGTTAAATGAAGAGGTGTGATGGTCCAAATAAAGGGACAAAATGTATAACACTCACGCCATTGTGAAGAATATATAAACGAGAAAGAGTGGTGAGAAGTGTCTCTGTAGTTCGAATCAGAAGATATATTAAATCACAGGAGCATAGAAAGATGCAGTAAATACTTGATACAACTTTTTTTTCCATATTCAAAAAATAAGGGTGGTTGGGTGGTGCAAGGGCAGGTTGGTGCCTGCAGAGAGAGTTGGTGCTTCCTTGTCAGTTGTAGCTAACTAAACAGGGGTTCATAGCCTCCTACCAGTTAGTTCTAGTGAACAAGGATATGGGTGCATCGTGATCAATTAGTGTTGATCGAAAATGAAGAATATATTCCTTCTATGTAACATGTAAAACAAATTTTGTAGTTAATAGTAAAGCGTTTGTGGTTTTTCCCAATTGAGTTCCATGATAAAATATTGTTTCAAAATTCTATTTTCATAAATAAAAGAAAATGATAAAATTATTGTGTCACTGATTCACCCCCCTATGTCGGAAAAATTGTGAACAAAGAAATAACCTTCTAGCAAATTTAACCATTTTTCCAAAGAATCTGCATCGATCGGACCTTCGAAGATGGGAATATCAAAATTAACGTGTACCTTTAATGAAGTAGTATTTCCAAAGCAACTACTTGATGAAGACGTACTTGTTATTGTTGGCAACCATTGAAGGATTTGGGAAAAATTCTCCAACATCTCGTTCCTCTGTTGCGCGAGGGCTTCTTCTAGAAACAACTTGATGGGATCTTCTTCTCCCTCATTCCTCTTCTCTTCCACCATGGGAGGCTTCTTGGGATGGCGAGAGAGGTTATTATCAAGGGAATATAGCTCGAGACCCAAATCTCTATATCCTGACCTCGTCAGGGACATGCACAAGAAATGAAGAGGAGTAGCCTCCTCTGATACCACCGATCTAGAATATTTTGAGAGCAAAATGAAGGCTGCGATATAAAAATGAAATATATAGAGATATTGTGAGATACAAAGAAATAGGGAAATAAACATAGAGATATAATAATTCACAATTTGTTTTAATGAGAGGATGTATAGAAACTGTAAAATTGCAGAGTGAATGACTTGGTAGAATGGTGGCAACTCATCTATGAGAAGAGATGTGATGGCTATGCTTATTGGAAAGAATATGATGATTATTAAAATGAGGCTCTAGAGGAATTTTTATCATAACTAAAATCCAAAACCCTAACCCTGAAAGATGAAATGCCAAAAGGTTTGCGGGCCCCGATGGGGATAGTTGGTACGTCAACTTCCTGTGGGCATAACGTTTGCATACAATCTCAATTTTGGGCACACAATATCTTGTTTGAAAGGTATATCCGAGGACTACATATTTTGGCATAACACTTTGGCCAAAACCTATAGTGTGATTGTGGCGGGCCCAGAAAACGTTGTTTAGGGCCTCAAAACAACCCTAGAAGTTTAGGACTCAAAAAGATGTAGAAAATTGTCAAGGTGGAAACCCTTGTTTTGATCCAGTGGAATAGGTGGGTGGCCACTGATTTTATCTTGGATCAATCCTATCCCATTAGGAATCAATGGTATCCATTGTGCCAGGTCCTTGGGAAAGATTTTTCTTAATCTGGACCTTGGTGAGTTGTTTTCCTTGCTGGAAAATCTTCCCTGCTTAGCTTGTTGAAGGATGTTATGAACCTGTTGTTGGAGGCATTGGATTTGTTTAAACAATCTGATTGCATAATATTCCTGAGTGTGGGAGGAATTTTTCGATGAAGGTGCAACATGAATAACATGAAGGGATTTGTCATAAATTGGTTTGACTGGGCAGTGTGGAGGCACCCTCGTAGGTGCAGTAGAAATATCTTTGTGCTCTTCTACAATATTTTTGATATGCTTCTGCTAGATAGAAGGGTATTGGGCTGAGGCTGCATTGGTTGTAGTGTCCTTCTCTTATAAAACAATTGTGAAGAGGATAAATTTTGCAGTGTGAGAGATGACTTTGCAACACTTTTTTTTCGAAACAATAGTCATAACTACCTCTAGTATCATGTAGGAATGACCCTCCAGAGTAACAATGACTCTATGGGGTCGAGACTCATAAACAACATGACGCATCCAAATATATGGTTTTCCTAACAGAACATCACAATCTTCTAGTGGGGAAACATCAGACAGTATGTCATCCTTGAAGGGATTGATGCCATATGATAGGTGAAACTACTGGATGTCATGGAGATCTCATCCTTGGCGAAGCCATCCGATGTTGTATGGATGAGAGTGTGGTGTTATTGGAAAATCCAACTGCTTGATGACATTTTCTGAGATGGGGTTCTTCTGGCTTCCGTTATCAACAATAAAATGCAGTGGGGTCCCCTTTACCCACATTTGTGAATGGAAAAGACGCTCCCTCTCCTTAGGATCCTCTAGTGTTACTATTTTGGTCATGATAGTAGTGGTGGGTTATGCGTCAATTATTTTTCTCCTTTTATTATTGTATAAATCAGATTCTCAAATGGGGCTCGGCTCTATTTCTTTGAGATCAACCAAAAATGATTGTTTCAAGCGACATTCATTAGTGTTGTGCCAAGGGATTTTGTGGAAACTTTCCATTGTCCTTCTTCATCTTCCCATTGTTATTATTTTCATGGGGCTTGGAATGGTTGTCTTGAGGTTGGGTATTATATGATTTGGGTCTTCCTTTACCATACTTTGGTTGTTGCGGATTTGCAGATCCAAATTCCCACTTGTTCTGTTGTTTGAATTTCTGCTCGATTTTAACAACATATCTATAAGCGACTCTTAGTGATGAGATGTAAATAAAATCCATTTCAGTTTGTATGTACCTCTATAGAGCCCCACAATATTTCATAACCATATTTCGCTCAGATCCTTTGATACCCATATTGGTGCGAAAGGTATGGAAGGTATTTGTAAACTATGACCATGTTTTCTCCCTCTTTTGATGTATCTATGTACCATATCATGTACTAGTCATCATAGTTTCCCACAAGGTTATATTTATCTTTGACTGCATCCATAAATAAATCCCAAGTGGGATTGTCCCCAAATATTCTAGAATCCTCTATGGAATTTTTCTCCTAGAAATTTTTCCACAAATGTTTGACATGGGGGAGAGCCTTGAGGAGCACAAAGGTGATCTTTTCTCTGTCGGAAAAATTGTGAACAAAGAAATAACCTTCTAGAAAATTTAACCATTTTTCCAAATCATCCGCATCGATCTGACCTTTGAATATAGGGATATCAAAATTAACTTGTACCTTGAATGGATTGGCGTCTCCAAAGAGGCTGCTTGACAAAGATGCATCATTTAGTATTGGCAATCGTTGAAGGATTTAAGAAAAATTCTCCAACATCGCGTTCCTCTGTTGTGCAAGAGATTATGTGAGAAATGGCTTGATGGGATATTTTTCTCCCTTGTTCCTCTTCTCTCCTATCATGGGAGGTTGTTTGGGAAAGTGAGAGCCGATATCCTCAAGGGAAATTAGCTCAAGACCCAACTCTCTATATCCCGATCTTGTCAGGGAAATTCACAAGAAATGAAAAGGAGTAGCCTGCTTTGATACCACTTATCCAGATTATTTTGAGAACGAAATGAAGGCAGAGATACAAAAATAAAATATACATAGATATTGCAAGATACACAAAACTAGTTCAATAAACACAAAGATACAGTGATGCACAATTTTTATTATTGAGAGAATGTACAAAAACAATAAAATTACAGAGTGATTGACTCGCTAAAATGGTGTCTTCTTATCTCTGAGAAGAGATGTGATGGATACACTCATTCACAAGAAGATGATGATGATTAAAATGAGGCTCTAGAGTCCTTTTTATCATAAATAAAATCTGAAACCCTAACCTCAGAAGATGAAACACCAAAAGGTTTGCAGACCCCGATGGGGGTAGTTGGTATGCCAACTTCCCAAGGGAGTAAATTTTTCATACGATCTATCTTTGGGGCACATGAAAGATCTTTTGAAAGGTCTATCCAAAGACTACACATTTTGGCATCACACTCTAGATAAATCCTATAGTGTGAATGTGGCGGTCCTAGAAAACATTGTTTAGGGCCTTAAAACGACCCGAGAAGTTTAGGACCTAAAAAAATGTTGAAAAAAACTACCAAGGTGGAAACCCTTGTTTTGAGCTAGTGGAATAGGTAGTTGGCCACTGATTTCCACCAGGATCAATTCTCCCCTGTTAGGAAGAAATGGTCTATGTTGTGTCAAGTCCCCAAGAAATCTTTTACTGAATTTGAACCTTGGTGAGTTGTTTGTCTTGCTGGAGAAGCTGCCCTGCTTAGCTTGTTGAAGGATATTATGAACTTGTTGTTGGAGGGGTTGGATCTGTTTAACCAATCTGACTGCATAATCTACCTGAGTGTTGGAGGACTCTATCAATGAAGGTACAGTATGAAGAACATGAAGGGATTTGTCATAACTTGGTTTGATTGGGAAGTGTTGAGGCACCCCTGTAGGTGCAGTAGGAATATATTGGTGCTCTTATACAATATTCTTGATCTGCTTCTACTAGAAAGAAGGGTATTGGGATGAGTCTGTAGTGGTTGCAGTGTCCTTCTCTTCTAAAAATATTGTGAAGAGGTTAAATTTTGTGGTATGAGAGATGACTTTGCAACACTGTTTAGTCAGGATAGTAGTCATAACTACTTCTGGTATCCTGTAGGACTGACACCCCAGAGTAATAATGATGCCACAAGATCGAGACTCATACACAACATGAATCCTTCAAAAATATGGCTAGCTTAACAAAACATCATAGACTTCCAGTGGGGAAACATTACATAGTACCTCATCCTTGAAGGGCCGGATGTCGTATGACAACTGACATTTTTGGATGACATGAAGATATCATCCCTGGCGAAGCCATTATATGTTGTATTGATACATGTGTGGTGTTTTCATCAAATCCAACTGCTTGAAGACCTTTTCTAATATGAGGTTCTTCTAGCTTATACTATCAATAATAAAATGTAGCAGGGTCCCCTTCACCCACATATGTGAATGGAAAAGGTGCTTGCCCTCCTCAATATCCTCTGGTTCTTCTAGTTGGATTGTTGTGGTCATGACATTAACAGTGGGTTCTACATCAATTATCTGTCTCCTTTTATTGTTGTATGTATTAGAGTCTAAGTTGGGGATCAACTTTTTTTCTTTGAGCTTGACCACCAATGATTGTTTCGAGTGACATTCATTAGTGTTGTGCCAAGGGATTTTTGGAAGTTGCACCACTTCCTAGTGTCCTTCTCCATCTTCCTGTTGGTCTTCTTTTGCTATGGATTTGACTGGTTGTCTTGAGGTTGTCTATTCTGTGATTTAGGGATTCCTTTATGATACTTTGGTTGTTGCATATTTTCATATACAAATTCCCACTTGTTTTGTTGTTTGAATTTCTTCTCAATTTCAACAACATATCTATAAGTGACTCCTAATGATGAGATGTCTAGAAACTCCATTTCAGTTTGGATGTACCTGTGTAGAGCCCCGCGATATTTCAAAACTAGATGACACTCTGAGTCTTTGATATACAACTTGGTGCACAAGTTATGGAAGGTATTTGTGAACTCTGACACTGTTTGGTCCCGCTTTTGATGCAGCATGGTCCATCTCATGTATTGGTCATCATAATTTCCCACAAGGTAATATTGCTCCTTGACCACATCCGTAAAAAAATCCCAAATGGGCTTGACCCCAAATATTCCAGACTCCTATATGGGATTTTTCTCCCAATAAGTTTCCCACCAATGCTTGACATGGGGGAGAGCCTTGAGGAGTGCAAGGTGATCTTTTATCTATTGGAAAAATTGTGAACAAAGAAATAACCTTATGGAAAATTTAACCATTTTTCCAAAGAATCCTCATTGATATGACCTTTGAATATGGGAATATAAAAATTAAATTGTACCTTGAATGGAGTAGCATATCCAAAGTGATTGCTTGATGAAGACATGCTTGTTATTGTCGGCATTCGTTGAAGGATTTGGGAAAATATCTCCAACATATCATTCCTCTGTTGCATGAGGGATTCCATGAGAAACAAATTGATGGGATTCTCTTCTCCCTCATTCCTCTTCTCTTCCACCATGGGAGGTCGCTTGGGCTATTGAGAGTGGTTATCCTCAAGGGAAACTAGCTTGAGACCCAACTCTCTATATCTTGACATCATTAGGGACATGTACAAGAAACAAAAATGAGTAGCTTGTTGTGATACCACTGATCCAGATTATTTTGAGAATGAAATTAAGGTAGAGATATAAAAATAAAATATATAGAGATATTGCGATATACATAGAAATATTGCAATAAACATAGAGGTACAATAATGCACAATTTTTATTTATGAGAGAATGCACATAAACTATAAAATTATAGAGTGAATGACTCTCTAGAATGGTGACAGTTTATCTCTGAGAAGATATGTGATGACTATTCTCATTCAAAAGAAGATGAAACTGGGGCTCTAGCGGCCTTTTTATCATAAAGAAAATCCAAAACCCTAACCCCGGAAGATGAAATGCCAAAAGTTTTGCAGGCCTTGATGGGGGTTGTTCTTACGCCAACTTCCCAAAGGCATAACTTTTGCATACGAATTTTTTTTGGGGTGAAAGATAACCCATTTGAAAGTTCTATTCAAGGACTACACAAAAAATGTTGTTTAGGGCCTCAAAAAAACCCATAAGTTTAGGGCCCTAAAAGCTGTAGAAAAACTGTCAAGGTGGAAAACCTTGTTTTGAGCCAGTGGAATAGATTGGTGGCCACCAATTTCCACCTAGATCAATCCTCCCCCATTAGGAAACAATGCACTCCATTGCGTTAGGTCCCTGGGTAATATTTTATTGAATCTAAACCTTGGTGAGTTTTTTTCCGTGCAGGAGAAGCTGCCATGCTTAGCTTGTTGAAGGATTTTATGAACCTGTTGTTGGAGGGGTTGGCTCTGTTTAACCAATCCGACTGCATAATCTTCCTGAGTATGGGAGGACGCTGTCGGTGAAGCTGCAACATGTAGAACATGAAGGGATTTTTCATAACTTGGTTTGAATGGGAAATGTGGAGGCACCCCAGTAGGTGAAGTAGGAATATCTTGGTGGTCTTATACTATCTTGTTGATATTCTTGTACTAGATATAAGGGTATTGGGCCAAGGATGTAGTGGTTGTAGTTTCCTTCTCTCCTGAACAGATTGTGAAGAGGATAAATTGTGCAGTATGAGAGATTACTTTGTCGAATTGTTTTGTCGAGATAGTAGTTGGAACTATCTCTGGTGTCTTGTAGGAATAACCCCCCAAAGTAAAAATGATGCTACAGGGTTGAGACTCATAAAAAAAATGACATCTCTACATATATGGCTGGCCTAACATAACAACAAATACTTCTAGTGGGGAAACATCACACAGTACCTCATCTTTGAAGGGCTTGATGTTGTATGATAACTGACATTGTTGGCCGACACAAAGATATCGTCCCTGGTGAAGCCATCAGATGTTGTATGGTTGTAGGTTTGGTGTTGTTGGAAAATCCAAATGCTTGATGACCTATGCTGATATGGGGTTCTTATAGCTTTTGATATCAACAATAAAATGCAACGGGGTCCCCTTCACCCAAACATGTGAATGGAAAATATGCTCCCCCTCCTTAGGATCCTCTGGTTCTTATGGTTGGATTGTTGTAGTCACAATAGTAGAAATGTGCTCTGCATCAATTATCTGTATCCTTTTATTGTTTTCTAAATCAGAGTATGATTTAGGCCTCAACTCTATTTTTTTGAGCTCAACCACCAATGACTGTTTTGAGTGACATTCATTAGTGTTGTGCCAAGGGATTTTTTGGAAGTCACACCACTTCTAAGTGTCCTTCTTTGTCTTCCCATTGCTCTTCTTTTCCTGTGGATTGGAATGGTTTCCTTGAGGTTGTATATTCTGTGAGTTAGGGCTACCTTTACTATACTTTGGCTCTTGCATATTTGCGGATCCAAATTCTTGCTTGTTATGATACTTGAATTTTTTCTCGATTTTGACAACATATCTATAAGCGGCTCCCAGTAATGAGATGTCTAGAAACTCCATTTCGGTTTAGATGTACCTGTGTAGAGAGTCGTAGTATTTCAGAACCAGATGCCGCTTAGAGTCATTTATACCCATTGTGGTGCACAAGGTATGGAAGGTATTTGTGAACTCCGACACTCTTTGACACCACTTTTTATGCATCATGGTCCATCTCATGTACTAGTCATCATAGTTTCGCACAGGGTAATATTGATCCTTGACTGCATCCATAAAAACATCCCAAGTGGGATCGACCCCAAATATTCCAGGCTCTATGGAATTTTGCTCCAAGTTTCCCACCAATGTTTGACATGGGGGAGAGCCTTGAGGAGTGTAAAGGTGATATTTTCTCTATTGGAAAAATTGTGAACATAGAAATAACCTTCTGGAAAATTTAACCATTTTTCCAAAGAATCCACATTGATATGGCCTTCGAATATGGGAATATCAATATTAACTTGTACCTTTAATAGAGTAGTGTCTCCAAAGAGACTACTTTATGAGGATGCACCTATTATTTTCGATAATCGTTGAAGGATTTGGAAACAATTCTCCAACATCTTGTTGCTTTGTTGTGCGAGGGCTTCCATGAGAAACAACTTGATTGGATCTTTTGATCCCTCGTTCCTCTTCTATTCTTCCATGGGAGGCCACTTGGGTTGGAGAGATAATTTATCCTCAAGGGAAACTATCTCGAGACCCAACTCTCTATATTTTGACCTTGTCGAGGACATGCACAGATAATGAAAAGGAGTAGCCTGCTCTGATACCACTGAACTAGATTATTTTGATAAGGAAATGAAGGCAATGATATAACAATGAAATATACATAGATATTGCGAGATGAACATAAATAGTGAAATAAACATAGAGATACATTAATGCACATTTTTTATTAATGAGAGAATGTACAGAAACTGTAAAATTATAGAGTGAATGACTTGCTAGAAAGGTGGTATCTTATCTCTGAGAAGAGATGTGATGACTACGCTCATTCGCAAGAAGATGATGATTATTACAATGAGGATATAGAAGATGTTTTTATCATAAATAATATGAAAAACACTAACCCTGGAAGATGAAACGCCAAAAGGTTTGTGTGCCCCGATGGGGGTAGTCGGTACATCAACTTCCCAAGGGTGTAAATTTTTCATATGATCTCTGTTTCGGGCACACAATAGCTTGTTTGAAAGGTCTATCCAAGTAATAAACATTTTTACATCACACTTTGTCCAAATCCTATAGTGTGACTATGGTGGGCCCATAAAACGATGTTTAGGGACTCAAAACAACCTCAAAATTTTAGGACCCGAAAAGATGTAGAAAAATTGCCAAGGTGGAAACCTTGTTTTGAGCCAGTGGAATAGGTGGGTGGCCAAAGACTTCCACCTGGATCAAGAGTAAAGCGTGGATCTATGTTTTAGGCAGGTACAAGATGATAAGTGACATCGACAAGTTGTTTAGGTGAATCTATAGTAGACCAAGGGAGTCTTGGAACTTGGCTATGACAGGTTGATTCTTTTATATACATATTTAAAGGTGTAAGGAAGGGGCAAGGAAAGGGGAGCCTCCTTCTAGTTGGAGCTGGATAATCTAGGTAGTTGTAGCTATCTTCAGGTTGGAGCCTGTAAACTAGGGGGTTGGTGCCTTCTTCTAGTTGGTGCTGGAACATATTAGAAGTTGTAGCTTCCTTTGAATGCAATCTTTTTATTATATAATAAAACCATTCCATGGATTTCCACGTAAATCTATTGTGCACTGTGTATTTTTTATTATTCTCCTATTTTATATTAGATACATTATTTGATTGAAAAGCAGAGTTGTAAAAAGTTCTAAATTTCACTTGATATGGATTCACTCCCCCCCTTAGTATCAACAATTGGTATCAGAGAAAGTTACCTTCAAAAAAATCTAATCATTAGAAGGAAGATCATGAGAAAAAATGGAAGGCCACATTCCAAATGGAATTCCACCATTTGATGGAAAGAATTATGCATACTGGAGAAACATAATGCAAACTTACTTGATAGATTTAGGAGTAAATATTTGGCTCTCAATTGTCAATGGATATAAAGTTATGAAAAACACTCCAACCAATCGAGATGAGAATAAATTAATGAGATGTAATTCAAAGGCTAGGCATGTTATCATGAGTGGATTGACACCAAATTTTTCTAGTAAGGTGATGGGTTGAAACACAACTAAAGAGGTTTGGGACAAACTTACAAACATTTATGAAGACAATCCTAAAGTCAAGGAGGTCAAGCTCCGACAACACAGAGAATAGTTTGAAAATATGAAAATGGATAAAAAATAAGATATTGCAACCTATTTACTCATAGTAGATGAAGTTGTCAATGCCATCATAGGATTAGGAGAAGAATTCGAAGAATCCTTGATTGTACATAAAGTGTTGAGATCACTTCCTTTTAGATATGATTCCAAGGTCTCGACCATTGAAGAAACTAAGGATTTGACCAAAATGACAATGGATGAGCTACATGGGATCCTCATAGCATATGAAATAAGAACAAAGACATAAAATGGGTAGCCTAACAAAGAAGCATATTTTAAAGCCACGAAAAGAAGGAACACAGAACAAAAGGTAGAAGAAAATTAAGGCTGTGAATCAGATAAAGAAGAAACACATTTCATAAGGAAGCTGAAGAGGGGAACCGACAAATAAAAAGGTAAGTTACCTTTTAAATGCTTCAATTGTGATAGAATAAGACACTATGCTAAGAAATGTCCTTTTGAAGAAAATAAAATATTCCAAAAGAAAAAGACTCCAAGGAGGACAATTGTTCTTCAAATGAAAGAGATGGAGAAGAAAGGGATGCAAGGGAAGTTCTATTCATAACTCAAGAAACTCAGAATGATGACCATGGAATTTATTCTGGAAAAGAGTCTAATGAAGAGACCGAAGAAACAAAAATAGAGCCTTTCTGGGGAGGCAAAGCCTTCACAAAAAGTGAACATGAAGATGATGAGAATATGGAAAAATTGAAGCATGATGAAAAAGGAAATAACAAGCTCAGAAACAAAAATAGAGAATTAAAAAATGAATTGAATAGTTGCGAAGAAGATTATTCCAAAAATAGAATCATGAGATTTAAAATACAATTAATAGCTTGAAGGATCAGTTAGATATGAATATTGAATATTATGAGAAATTAAAAGCATAATTGAATCACACAAGAAAGGAGATAACATTGACGATGGAAAAATTGGAGAAATTTAAAAGAAGTATTGAAAATTTAGATGAAATTATTAGCAATCAGAGATCACCTACTGATAAGACAGAACTTGGATACAATATTGGTTTGAAGACAACAAACATAGATAAAAAGGACAATAAAGATGAAGGAAATTCTAAAAACTATGCAACTACCTTAAGAACTGGAATCAACAATCAAAAGGGGGTTGAAGAATAGTAGGAACATGACACCTCCAGCTGGAACAAAAGATCAAAATTCAGAAGGGGTGAGACACCAAGGTCCTTCCCTACCATGTGTGAGAATATTTTTCTTGGTTATTGTTATACTTGTAGAAACTTTGGACATAAATCAATTCACTGTAAAATCAATGCAAGAAACAACTATATGAGAAATATAAATGATTATGGATATCAAAGGGACAATCATGTAAATAGTAGATCTGGAAATGCTTATGGATATGTAAAAATATATTAAAATCCACTTGATCCACTAATGGATAAAAATATGTATGCTACAAATGCAATAATCTTGGTCACAAAGCACCAGATTGTAGAGATACAAAAGAATATTCTCCTATGCCTACCACAATATGGAAAAGGAAAGAGAATCAAAACAAGGAAAATTGTCGATTAGCACTGATTACTAAAGATAAATAAGATGAATGGAACATAGATAGTGGGTGCTCAACACACATGGACGGGGAACAAAACAAATTCATCAACCTAAAGAAAGAAAAAAGTGGCAAAGTGGCATTTGGAAATGACTCCTCTATCAAAATACTTGGAAAAGGTGTAATGAGTCTTCGAAGTGAAAATGTAAAATCATAAAATGGATTATTGGTTGAAAAATTGAAGAATAATCTCCATAGTGTCAGTGAAATATGTGATCAAGGATACAATATTAAGTTTGAATCTCGAATATGTGAAATTAGAGAAGAAGAATCAAGCAGATTCATTGCAACAACAACAAGAAGACCAAATAACATATACATCCTAGACAAATAGGAAAGAAAGAAAATTGAAGTCACACAAAAGAGATCCAAAGAAGGAAAGGATAAGAAGATATAAAAGGAAGGAGAAGCAATATTGAGCACCATGAGTTTAGGTGGAGCAACCCCAAAGAGAAGAGTCACCCTTTTCCATTGATGTCAAAGGGGGAGAGAAAAATCAGGAGCATGGTGACAGGGGAAGAAATGTTCACATGAAGAGTACGAGTGTTGCCATCAATTCCAAAGGGGGATATTGTTGGAAAATTGGTTGTCATTGATGTCAACTCTAGAAGAATTTTAGAAGACCCTAAAAGTGATAAGTGTATTTGAAGAAGTCTCCAAAGTGGTCCCCTTATCATGCAACTTTAAGCATGGCCCTCACAGGAAGGTGAGATCGGAAG
>CBVK0100919435.1:0-14145 GCA_900067695.1 Picea abies | reverse complement strand
TATAGAATATGTTGGTTTTCGCGGTTTGGGTTTCCAGGGGAAAAATCTATGTGTAATGTTTGTATTTTCCATTGTATCTTTTTTGTTCTTTTACTGAAAATTTGTTTGCAGTAAATATTGTACAAGGTTAAAATCTACATTTGGTATCAGAGATTTGTTGGCTTCATGGGGACACCTTTGTGGTCAAGGGTTTTTCTTGGGACTGTGATAATCCTTGTTACAGTAGGAGATCTATGGTATTGACTTTTCAAGTGAAAAGAAATGGCAAGCAATTCAAAAATGGATATCAAGAAATTTAATGGGAAAAGTTTTGAGTTGTGGAAGCTCAAGATGGAATATTTTTTGGTGGACATAGATTAGTGGATCACAGTAGATCCAGGTACTTCACCTACAGGAACTTCAACATATGACTAGAAAAAGTTGAATCGGAAGGAAAAGAGCACAATCCGGTTGTGCCTCTCAGATTCAATATTATTGAATGTGTCAGAGGAAGCTACAACCAAGGATTTATGGGATAAGTTGGGGAAGTTGTATCAGTTTAAGTCCCTAGTAAATAAATTGTTCCTAAGAAAGAAGTTGTATAACTCGAGGATGAGATATGGAGACTCAGAGGAAGAGAATTTGGACACCTTCAATACTGTGGTAAATTAGTTAGTATATGTTGAGTTAAAAATTTCAGATGAAGATAAATGTATTAGTTTATTGTGTTCTTTACCAGACTCCTAGGATAATTTGGTTGTGGCCATAGGTATTAATACAACTACCTTGAAGTTTGATGAATTGGTCTAATCCTTGTTGTCAGAGGAGATGAGACGGAAGAATATGGAAGGATAGAGCACAGACACATTATTTGCAAGAGGACGTTCCCAGGAAAGAAATAGATCTAAGTTCTCAAGTGGGAGATATAAGTCTAAGGGTAGATCTAAATCTCCTAGAAAGTTTGTAAAGGTATGTTGGAGATGTGGAAAAGAAGGGCACTACAAGAAGCAGTGTAGATCCAAAGTTGAGAAAAAGAAAGGATCTAAAGAATCTCCTTCTACATAAGAAAAGACCTCCAAGGAAGAAGCAGGTGATGTGTACTTGGCTTATTCAAGCACACATGCAGATCATGAGGAATGGTTGGTTGAATCAGGTGCATCCTTTTATATGACTCCCAACAAGGAGTGGTTCCATGAATATGAAAGGTATGATGGAGGTAATGTTTTCTTAGGTGATGATTAGACAACCAAAATCATAGGATGGGGAAAATACAAGTTGAGTATCATAGATGGAAGGATTATAGCATCGCCTGGTGTTCTACACATCCCAGGTTTGGATATAAATTTGATTTTTGTAAGAAAAATGGGCGATGCAAGGGTAAAAACAATATTTGAAAAGGAAACCTACAGGATGGTTTAAGGAGAAATAATGTTGTTGAAGGGACTTCAGTTTGGAACTCTGTATAAGATGCAAGGAAGCATTATTAGTGATGGGTGTAATAGTTCCATTTTTCTTGATATTGGAGTTGAAGAAGAAAGAAATCCTACAGCCTCTGGAGAAAAGGTTATGTTGTGGAATCAAATATTGCGGCATATCAGAGAGTAGGGTCTCTGACTACTACACGGTAAAGGTATGGTTGAAGGTATGTATAACTGGTCTCTAGATTTTGATTTCTGTGAACATTTTCTATATGGGAAGAAAAATTAGGTAAGATTCCCCTCTGGTGCAACGAGGACAGAAAGAATTTGACAGCTAATTCAGAATGATGTTTTTGGACCTGTGTCGGTCCCATCATTGGGAAAATCTGTGTACTATGTCTCATTTATAGATGACTTCTCGATGAATACTTGGATATATTTCCTCAGGAAGAAATATGAAGTCTTTGACATGTTTAAAGAGTTTAAGGCTCTTGTTGAGAATCAAACAGAGAAAACAATTAAGGTGTTGAGGACAAATAATGGCAGAGAGTTCTACAGGAATGAATTTGAAGAATTATGTAAGAAGTGTGGTATAGAAAGGCAAAATAATTCTCCATATACACCTAAGAAGAATGGAGTTGCAGAAAGGATGAACACGACGTTGATGGAAAAAGCAAGGAGCATGCTCAGTGGTGTCGGGTTAGGGAAAGAATTTTGGGTAGAGGAAGTGGGTACTACATGTTACCTAGTCAACAAATCACCCTCATCAGCGTTGGATGACAAGACTCCACAAGAGGTATGGACTAGTAAGGAACCTTCTCTCACACATCTCAAGGTATTTGGTTGTGATGCATATGTTCATGTTCCAAAGTAAAACATGAGTAATCTAGATAAGAAGGCCGAAAAGTGTATCTTTATTGGATATAAATATGGTCTCAAACGTTATAAGCTTTGGAACATAGAAACTAAGAAGGTATTGTATAGCCGAGATGTGGTATTTAGAGAAATGAAGGATTTTTTTAAATAGGAAGTCCTACCAAGTAAGGAAGAAATGGATAAAATAGAGTTTGATTTAAAAGATTACGAGTCAGACTCTACAAAATAACAAGAATAAGAAGAAGAAGATATTCATACTCTAGTATTGAGGAGATCAGTTCAAGAAAGAAGGATACCAGAAAGGTATACTCCATTTGATTTCCGTTCAAATTTTTCTTTGTCTATTACTAATGATAATCCTAGAACTGTCAAGGAGATAGTGGATTCAGAGGATGCAAATATATGGAAAATGGCCATGGACAAAGAAATGGCATATTTGGATAAGAATGAGGCTTGTGATCTAGTGGAGTTTTCGACTGGAATAAATCCCATTGGCAGAAAATGGGTATTTAAAAAGAAGATGAATGCAGAAGGAAAATTGTAGAAATACAAAGCTCGGTTAGTAGCAAAGGGTTATTCCCAGGTTGAGGGAATTGATTTTGGTGAGAATTTTTCTCCTGTTTCCAAGATAACCTCTATAAGATTTATGTTATATGTTGTTGTTGAATTTGATTTTGAAGTAGAACAAATGGATGTGAAAAAAACATTCCTACATGGGGATCTAGAAGAAGAAATCTATATAAAGCAACTAGAAGGTTATGATGTGAATGGAAAGAAGGAGTTGGTATGCAAGTTGAAAAATTCCTTGTATGGTTTAAAACAATCACCAAGGATGTGGTATCAAAAATTTGATACTTATATGTTGGGACTTGGCTTCACAAGAAGCAAAGAGGATCATTGTGTGTATTTTAAATTAATTGGTGATCATTTGATTTATTTGGTCTTGTATGTGGATGACATGTTATTGATAGGAAACAACAATGAGATTATCCAGGATGTGAAAACTCGGTTGTCCTCTAAATTTGACATGAAGGATCTTGGTGCTTCAAATTTCATTTTGGGTATGGAAATTAAAAGAGATCGAAAAAAGAGGAAACTCTGGTTAAATCAGAGAAAATATGTCGAGACAATATTGCATAGGTTTAATATGAAGGAATGTAAACCGGTCAAGGTTACTATTCTCGTTGGGGTAAAGCTATCTGCAGATCAGTTTTCCAAGACACGGGAAGAGGAGGAGGGCATGTCTCATGTTCCATATGTGAGTGCAGTTGGAAGTTTGATGTATGAAATGGTCTGTACTAGACCAGAAAATTCACATGTAGTGGGAGTTTTGAGCAGGTATATGTCAAAACCAAGGAAGGAGCATTGGACAACAATAAAAAGGGTTTTTAGGTATTTGTGTGGCATTGTTAGCTATGGATTATGCTACGAAAGAAGACCAGGATTAGACAGAGTGATGGATATACATGGATTTTTGGATGCATATTGGGCTAGATATCTGGATCGTAGGAGATCTACAAGTGGGTATGTGTTTAACCTGTTTGGAGGAGCAATAAGTTGGATGAACAAAAGACAGATTGTAGTGGCACTTTCAACTACATAAGTTGAATACATGGCAGCCACTCATGCAAGTAAGGAAGTCGTATGGATACAAATATTGTGTTAAGGTATTAGGTTGGTACAACAAGCTGTAAGGATAGATTGTGACAGTCAGAGTATGATTTTTCTGGCAAAGAACCCGACTTATAATTCAAAGACAGAGCATATTGATATTCAATATCAATTTGTGAGAGACATGATTGAAGAAAAGAAAGTATTGTTGATGAAGGTGGAAAATTTGAATAATGTTGCAGATTCATTAACAAAATCTGTGAGCACTAAGAAGTTCTCTTGGTGTAGCGGATCCATGGGCATTGTTGCCCTGGATTGTTAACTATGTAACCCTGTGTATGCAAAGAAAATAACAAGTGGGAGAATGTTGGGTATGTGTTATATTATTTTCACAAGTGGTAGTGTTTGCATTGCGTCGGGCATGCAGGGGGGAAAAGTCCCCCAGGGTGGGGGTTTGGGGGCAGCGTCCCCAAGAAAAAAAAATTTGCCTCGAGAAATGTGTCACATATTTAGGTGGTTTTTCATCACATGGTTGCATTGCCGATGGTTTTCTATTTCTAGTTAAGGAATTAGGGTTGTTCACTAATCCAGGTCATTGGGTTATGGTTTTGGATGTCATTGGCTCCTATATGTATATTGTATTGTAAACAATGTAAAACTATAGAATATGTTGGTTTTCTCGATTTGGGTTTCCAGGGAAAAAATGTCTCTATAATGTTTTATTTTCCATTGTATCTTTTCTGTTCTTTTACTAAAAATATGTTTGCATTAAATATTGTACAAGGTTAAAATCTACAGAGACGACATCATAGAAGGTGCATGTGTAAGATCTTCTACAATACTGTAGTTTTGAGCGGCATGAGCGTGAGAGTTAAATGACGACATACGAACAACACCCTTAGGAGGAGGAAGAAGAATTGTAGCTAGACTCGGTCATTTGAGACGAAGAGGACCATTGGGAGGTGAAGTCATTGGAGGAGATTGAACCAATGGAGGCGGTCAATCATCAACTTTCTTTTCTGAAGGAGAATAATCTTTGGCTCAAGTAGAGACCACAACTTTGTTCTTCTTGGAGTCACCAGTACACATAAGTACATAAGACGTGGTAGAGGGAGAAGGTTTGTCATGAATAACCAATTGGGCCTGTTGTTGAGAAGGACAAGGTTATGAAAAAAAGATGGGTGTAGGAGTTGTCTCGATCCCTTGCATGAACTTAGTAAAGGACAATCTTTCATATAATGATCCTCACCACAAATAAGACAAGGATAACGAGGTTTTCTCTTTTCTTTTTCATTAGCAGGTTGAGTCTTGGGTTTATCAAATTGTTGATTATTATTTTTATCCTCTTTATGCTTACCCTTCCCTTTATTTTTATTTTTATTTTTACCGATAGGTGTAGATTGAACTGTATTAACCTCAGAAGTTTTACCAAGAGAAGGAGTCGGAGGAGGAGTATTTTGTACATTAGCAGTAGTAGATTTGGGATTCGAATGATTTCCTTTTTTAGACCGAATCTCAGTGTGAAAAGTGCCAATAACACCATCAACAACATGAGAAACTACTGGAGGTGTTGGGTTTGGATTTGTACATGGGCGAGGAGCATCAGGGATCAACTCATATAGTGTTCTCGTTTCTGAATAAACAATATCCAAGTATTGAGAACGACTAATTTTCTACTCTTCAGTGACAACACCACCCATGGTGACATCACGGGCTATAGGACCGATGAGTGACTTGGTAAAGAACTCATCCAATAGTTGATCATGAAGGGGAACTTTGATTAAGCATCTTCTCTGCCTCCACTCGTGAATATGATCAGAAATATGAGTAGAAGAAGATTGTTTAAATGAACTCAAAATTTCAGTTCCTGTCTCATATCGTATCAGTAACTGGCAATGTGTTAAGAAATCCATAGCTAAGGTGTTGAAATAATTGAAGGTCCTTGTTGGGGTCCATTATATTGTCTAGATTTAACACCTAATATATTTAATTTGTCAACCCAGGGGCCTGAATATTTTACAAGCTACCATGCACTATATGTGCAGACTGTGCTTATTTCAATATTGGTCAAGCAAGTAAATAGTCATTGCAGTGAAATAAAGAATAGAAATTAGATTACTAGTACTGAAACATAAATAATTGTAACATTCAAATAAAGCAGGAAAATTGTAAATGAAGCAGAACACACAGATCCAACGGATTCCACACAAAACCACAACAAAACTATATCATAGGTCAACAACACCTGACCAGAAGAGCGGTCCCAACTCCCCGATCAGGGTTGCGTTGAACTAACTTCCAAGAAAACTCATAAACTCGAAGGAAACTCGATTTTCATTAAATAAAACAGGGCTACATCGATTACAGTCTTGATACAAGATAACTCTTAGCTAGTTGACTGATTGGCTAATCCTTCTCTATATATGTTCGGCCTCTTATACAATTCATGGAGCATAGATCATCCCCAGATTAGGGTAATAGCTCTTCCCAAAAATACACAAAGGCTAAACCGATTAATAGAACCTAAAGTTGGACAATGGAACAGGCCCTCTTTTGAACCTTCAACCCATGAACTGCACTACATCCTTGACCGCATCATCTTGTCAGATTGTGTTTGCTCTGTTCCTGCAAGATTTCAGAGATTAGTGATTCTCTTTAGTAAACCCCCAACCAATCTCTAACATTTTTGAACTAATACACACAATGACATAATAGAGGTGCATTCTTACCCTTATGGTTACACACAATAGCTCAAGGAATATAGAAATGTTGGTAAATAAGGATAGAAAAAGGTGGTAGAAAATAAGGAATTTCATGGGCCAACAGTCCTCATGGAAATTCGTTATACCATTTGGCTGTCGAACCTGTAAGAGTTCGTTGGAAAAGACGTAATATAATGGAGTCATCCATCAAGGAGTTGGATGAACACCAAAGATGAAATGTCATGACGTGATTATTTGGGTCTTCTCTCGATCGACCGTCAAACTTAGGAATGTGTGATGGTAACTTGGCAGGTATGATCGACCAATAAGGAGAATGCAAGATATGATCATTCAAAATTCTATATAAATCCAGTAAACCCAAAGTATCAAGAAACGACAGTTGTCTGTTCACTTGAGGAAACTGGTAATTTTGAGGAGGTAATCCCGTAGGTATACTAGTAGGATCATAAGTAGTCTGTGGATAGTTAGAGGGTCCTATCAAATTCCATGGTGGAGGGTTTTGAGTCAAATATCCAACATGATTTGGTTGATTGGGTATGCTTCCTTGGAAAGAAGCATTAGATTGAAAATATTTACCCCAGGTAGGATTCATAGAGCCTCGATATGGTTGCCCGGGATTAGGGGGTACAAAAGAATTTACTTAAGGAGTTTTCCCCCCAGACGGCTGTTGATTTCCTTGGAAAGGAAAATTCCAAGGTTTAGATTGTAATCCAAGGATATATTTCCCACACACTGGGTTATGACCCCCAACCTAGGGTTTCCCCCCAACTTGAGGTTTCCCCCAAAATTGAGGTTGCCCCCCAACTTGGGGTTGGACCCCAACTTGAGGTTGGCCTCCAACAGGAATTTGAAAACCAAAAGAGACAAAATGACTTGTGCCTCCAAGTTGATTGAAGATACTTGGGATAGGACAATTAGATCCTCTAGTGGAGGTGGAGGAGGAATGTTAGGCCCCCGAGAGAGAACCTGGTTAGGTGTAGGAACAAAACTACTAGCATCATTATACCCAGGTGGAACAAAAATATTAGGCCTTCAAGATGGACTCTAGGAAGTATTAGCAATAGAAGTATTAAGAGTGTTATACCTAGGTGGAAGTGATGGATTTTTTCTAAGAAGAAGTGGTGTTCCAATAGGAGCTTGAGTGATTACCAGACTTCTGACAGAAACAAGCGTGGATTGTGGGACCATGGTAGAGATAGTGATTTGAAGGGGAAGAATTTTATGAGAAAAAACCAATAATTGCTCTGAAACTGTGACAACATTATTGGTTGTGTCAGAAAAATGATCTAAATTTATTGTATAAGAAGTGGAAGTCACAGGTGTATGTGATGCCATCGGTTGATTAGGACTCGTTCGTAATTTATCAAAAATATTGTGTCCCGAAGAGGTCCTCCAAAGAGAATGGACAGGGACTAAGCTAGGATTAAAACTTCCAACAGTATGAACCAGATTTCTAAATGATTCACTCTGGAAGGATGTGTTAGCACTCTGTAAATCTTTTCGGCTAATAAATAGACGACAGAGGTAACTGTTTCAACCAACTTTGAGGCTCGAAACTAGACTTTCAGACCTGGAGAGGGCTCTCTCAGGAAACTCTGTCTCCGTGCGGGATATGGATTTAGAGCAATGGCTAGATTTAACACCTTTGAAAAATGGGCTTTTTCTATATTGGCACAAGAAAGTAAGACTTGGGCTATGGAATCAATTCGAGGAAGGTGACAAAAAAAAATGACTCAGTGACTAAGATTGAGAGGATAAGGCTAAGAGAGTAATAGTCCTCAGTGAAAAAATCATAATGTGTGGTGGGGAGAAAACACATGAAGTAACTCAGAGCACCGCTACGGGTGAATTCAGAGTTAGCTTTTAGAAGAAAACGTTTTGTCTAAATGACGCGAACAAGGGGCGTTGCACAACGAATCCATAGGTTCAAAAATTAGTTTTGAAGTAGGCAGAAAAAGATGTGAATAAATATGACAGGAAGCACGTACACAAAAAAAGAGTCACAATACATCTGACTGCTACAATTAGAATATTTTCATCAAATCTACAAGACTTAGTTTTGGTCAAATTCAAATTTACATGCAATAGTTATGGTCTATACTAATTTTTCCAACCAACCTGGCTTACATCGAAAAGATCAAATATATAAATGAGGGTGATGCTTGGGATACCCTACTCTTCTAACTTCTATTTATACAAACTAAGGGACTAACTTTTCTTTGTTACAAAACTCTTCGTATGGCATTTTCCAAAAATAGACAAAATATACATCTAGCTACATTATGGCCATTGTTGTCTGCCACGGGGATTCAGTTTGTTGATCAGGTATCTAGGTGGACAAGCATTTGTCAGAGTCCCATTGTATCTTGTAACAGCTTTGATTTTCTGTCGCACACTCATTTTCTATGGGGAAATGTCCACAACAAGTGGATGTAGATAGTCATGGCCATTATCAAAATGGAAGAATGCCTTTGGTGATGTTTCCTCCAAAATTGCCAATATTTTCCTTATGTTTTGCGAATATAGGAAAGAAATTAGCTAATCTTGTTTCTTTTTCTCGCCGATGAGAGTTGCATGGTCCACCTCTTTGGTCACTTCACATTCTCTAGAGTTTCTAGAATTCCTCTCTTCTGACATCCATTGTGCTTCATGCAGTTATACAATCATATCCTATGCCTCCCAGAGCTGTCTCTTTATCCATGTCACGTTCCCTTCGCGACCTTGTGTTGTTGATGCTTTCGTGATCTTTGTCACTAGTTGTTGTCTCAACTCCCTGTCTTCTTGGTACAGTTTGACAATGGATAGCTTTGCTTGCTTCAAATGTTGAGTTGTCTCTTGATTGTTTAAGCTCGAGGCATCCATCCTTCTCATCCTACTCTTGCTTTCTTGGCTAGTACCTTCCAAAGGCTCTAGGCGAACGACGCGCATAAGTAATTTTTCATCAATCGATCGTGTGCGTGGCTCATCTGAGCTTCGGGTTTCCCCAAATTCCTTGTTCTTCCTTGGTATGCATCTTCTCCAAGGTATCCCATGTTGAGGAGACAAGGATTCCATTGTCCTCCCTTCCTAAGAAGTTCCTTCCTTTCCAAGTCCTACGCGGTGTGATGTTGTTGTTCCTGCAGGTGAAGGACAAATATCCTTTTTATCTTTGGGGATGCCTATTGTGAGTGAAAATGAATCCCAATCACTCTAGGGCTCTAGTCTGGAGATCCTACCATTGTGTGTACCCTTCTTCATGTTCTGATAGGTCACCATGGAACGACCTGTATAATTCTTATGCGCAGTGTATCGAGCGGATGCCCAAGATGGAGAATTTGATCGACCTTGGACTACTAACAAACTTATAGACAAAGCCTAAATCTAATTTTGTGAATAGAATGGGTGTAGAACCTATGGGATTTACAGCAAATCGAGCAGAAGGAAGAAACCTACCGAAGAGCATTGAATTCATGGCGACTAGATGTTTCAAATCGAATCGCAGATATTCCATAACACCTCCCTATTTGTAAAGTACATGTGATAGGGGTCGCAAGGCATACATGATGTGAACGCCATGATTTTTCATTTCTTTAGCCTTCATAATGAACTGATAATAGCTACAGTACCTACAAACGCAACCTCCATTAACTACTTCACTTGACCTAGGGCATGCAGATACTAACTTTGCCAGGACCCAACTTTATGGGAACAACATACCCATACCATTCATGTATGTTTCGACTCTGACATCCCTTGCCACTTCCAAGGGCCAACCGACCACTTTCTAACTTCAACCTCTTCATTTCTACATACCTAACTTCACATGTTTTGACACATGGGCTATAACTCGACTGAAAACTAACTCTAATTGAAAGAAAAATGGTGGTGCTAACAACTAGCCCCAACGGGGATGTTATCCTCCTTGTGAGGTAACAAAGAATAGTAGAATAGGTGCCTGAACATTGGGCCTTATTTCGACTCTTCGACATTGAAATATGAAAAAAAGGATGAAACCTAAGCCTATCGATGCAGTTTCTAAAAAGACTCAACATAAAACTCAGGGCCTTCACTTCGAGCTTGAATTTTTTTCTGACCTACTGACTTGACAGAAAAATAAAACGATTATTTACAATGACAGATGACTTAAATGGAAATTATTTCATCAGATAATGTTTGAGGAACCTGTTGTTTACAGGCCCCCAACCAATGCATTCTCCATTTAGTTCTTCCAGAAAATAAGCATTATTTCTGTGATGTGCACCGATTCTAAATGGACCCATCCACAGGTTATCGAACTTTCCGTGCTTTCCTTTGTCCTCATTTCTCACGTCCCATCTCAACAATAGATCACCCAACCAAAAATACTTTGGCTTGGAACACTTGTCAAAGGATTTCTTCATCTTTTCCTGGTGGATTTGTGATCAATTGTACACTTGTTCCCTCATCTGTTGTGTGTGAACCAACTGGTTTATTCTTCTTTGTGCGTTATTTGGCTTGGCCTCCTGCTCTTGCAACAATTTTCTGACAGGTAGCCCCAGTGTAGTAGGGAAAATGGTGTCTGCACTATATACAATCTAGAAGGGTGAAGTTGAAATGGACTTCTTGGTGGTAACCTGATCTGCCCACAGTGCGTAGATAATATTTTTATTCCAAGCTTTCTTATTATTCTGCAATATCATTTTGATGATCCTAGTTAAGGTTTTATTCAAGGATTCTGCTAACCCGTTTCCTTGTGGGTAGTATGTCGTAGAATGCCCCAGGGTTATATTGTAATCCTGACAAAACTTTTCCATCCTCTTAGACTTGATTGCGATCGCATTATCTGTTATGATCTTGATGGGACACCCGAACCGCAACAAGATGTTTGTCTCCAGAAATTGGATAATGACTGTGTCGGTAGCATGTTTCATGGGGATCACTTCTATCCATCTTGTGAAGTAGTCAGTGGTCGTGACTATCAATTTGTGTTGCAGTGAGGATGGCGGATTTATTTCCTCTATGAAATCCAAACCCCACTGCATGAACGGTGCCTCAACTAAGATCGACTTTAGTGGCAAGGGATGCAACTTTCTTCTCCCGTTGAAAATCTGACATTCGTGGTAGCTGGAGAATTCTTTGTACACTTCTGCGAAGATCATAGGCCAATAGTAACCCACCCTTAGGATTTTGTGCATGATTTTTTTCCAGTAATGGTGTCCCCCGCAGTCACCTTTGTGAAATTCTTCTATAGGTCACTTCGCATCATTCTCCAGCAAACAGCGTAACAACATCCCCCGGGATCTTTCCAGTAGAGTGAGTTTTCTAGAATGTAGAACTTATCCTCTTTAAGCTTGAGAAATCTGGCCTTAGTCTTACTAACGCTCAAAGGGGCCTGGAGATTTTTCAACACATAGATGATATCGACATACCATAGTGAATCAACGAACTCCTGGGACACCTACGTAGTCATTTCTTCTTGAGGACCCTCTGACAGATTAATGATGAAATTCATTTCCACCACATCGCAGTCTGACTACGCCATTAGCTTCGCAAGACCCTAACCCTTAATTAATTTTGTAGGCTTGATATCCAAGTCATATTCCAACATGGCCACTATCCACTTACCTCTCCTTCCTTCGGGTTCAGGCTGAGTCAGGATATCCTTTACTGATTTATTGAGCACATAAGCAATGACGTGGGAATGCAATATGTACATCCTAAACTCCTTCAAGGCCTTCACTAAAGCATATGCTTGGTTTTCCATGATGTCATACCTTAGTGGAGCATCCCGCAGTGTCTTGATGAAATAAGCAATAAGCTTCTCGAAGTCTTGTTCATCTTTCTGTAACAGCACGTCGGTAATTGTGTGCTCTAAGGTGAATGAAAACAAGATGAAATCCTTTGTGAAATATGGACTGGATAGTACAGGTGCTCTAGTCAATGCCACCTTGATATCTTCAAACGATTTCTTGGCCTCCGGGTTCCACTTGATCTCATTTCCCTTCCTAAGAATGCAGGTGATATGCTTTATAATCTCTACCATATTTGGGATGAATCTCCTTAAGAAGTTTACTTTTCCCAGGAAGGATTGCACTTATTTTTTATTGCGCAGAGTGTCAATCTTCAGGATTCCTTCCACCCTGCTAGGTTCTATCTTGATGCCTTCCCTTGAGATAATATGTCCCAACAACTTCCTTTCTTCCACCCTGAAGTGTGATTTCTTAGGATTCAACGATATGTTGAACATCCTGCACCTCTAGAAAACTTTCTTCAAATGATCGAGGTGTTGTTCATCGGAGGCAGAGTATATCGTGATGTCGTCTAGATAGATCACAATGAACCTATCCTTTTCATCGGCAAACACAATGTCCATTGCCCTCTTGAAAGTGGCTCCGATGTTCATTAGGTCGAAGGGCATCTTGGCATAGATGAACGTTCCCCATGGAGTTATGAAATTTGTTTTTTCTTTGTCATCTGGATGGACCATGATCTGATTATACCTCGAAAAACCATCCAACATGGACATCTTCTGAGACCCCACCACCTTTTGCAGGATATAGTTCATTTAGGGAAGAGGATAGTGATCCTTGAGGGACACCTTATTTAAATTCTGAAAGTCTACACATAGTCTTATCTCACTGCTCTTCTTTCTCACTGGCACCAAATTAGCTACCCATTTAGAGAATCGCAAAGAAACAATAATCTTAGCGTCGAAAAAAAAATTTACCCCTTTCTCGATCAATGGCAGCAACAAGGGGTTTATCCGTCTCAGCTTTTGTTTGAAAGGTTTATGATCTTCCTTGAGAGGGATAACATGTTGGATTCACTTAGTGTCAAACACTTTCAAATCATCATAGCTCCATGCGAAAACGTCTGGGAACTCCTTCATGAGCTTGACGTAGTCCTTCCTGACCTCTAGGCTGAGAGTTTTTGATAACTTGATCATTTTTGGGTTCTCCTCAGTCTCGATGTTGCAGTCTTCCACATCCACTCCATTTGCAGTGATCTTAGGGTTTTTAGCCACGTCATTTTCATCAAACAACTTTTCTTTAGTTGGATTATGTCCCTTCCAGCGATTTGGTTATGGAAAGGGTCGTCATTACTACATGCATATGCACTCCCATCTTCGTCGCAACACCCTTTATCATCAATGTTTATGTTAGCGAACTCGTCACTCATCTAAAGAAATATTTCTACCTGCTTATCGTCCTCAAACACCTGCAAGTTGTTATAACCCTATAATTCATAGTATCATCTAGTGACTGGAAATTTTTTTCACTATGGGTGTATTTTGGTTTGCAAACAATATTTCATTTCTGCAAATTATTTTCAAGGAAAGGAAAATAAAATAAAATTCATGATTGTTGACTATGAGTGGTGTTTCCTAACCCCATGGAGACAAAAGCAAGGGAAGCAACGCACAAAACCCACAAAAATAACTAAGCCAAAGTTTTTGTTGCATTCGCACCTGGAGAATAAAGAACACGCTTAGATCGACGGTCGATCTAACGGTGCGTAGATCAACGACTGACAGTGGATTCCAAACCCCCTCGATTGTTTTGCTTTTAATGGTGGGGGGG
>CBVK0100919431.1:0-10056 GCA_900067695.1 Picea abies | reverse complement strand
GGTACTTGTTCTTTATGGTTACCTTATTGAGTTGTCTATAATCTATACACAGTCTAAGGGTTCCATCCTTCTTTTTCACAAATAGTACTGGCACTCCCCATGGAGACACTCTGGGTAGAATATAACCCTTATCCATCATTTCTTTTAATTGCAATTTGAGTTCAACTAACTCGGGTGTGCTCATCTAGTAGGGTGTCCTAGACACCGACACTACTTCCAGTGTGAGTTCTATTGAGAAGTATATGTCTCTTCTCGTAGGTAGACCCGATACCTCTTCTGGAAACACATCTCTATATTCTTTCAGGGTAGGATGATCTTCAAGGCTGGGTTTTTCACCTTCTATGGTTTTCGACACTTGTATTGCATATAGGGGACATCCCTTTTGGCAATACTTTCTCATTTGCAGAGCTGATATTTATCTCACCGAGACAGGTTTTTGGATCCCTTGAAGGGTCATCCTTTTTCCTTCTTTGCTCACACATTCTAAGGTTTTATGGTAACAGTCCAATCTGGATTTATGGGAAGCTAGCCAATCCATACCAATCAATAGATCGTACAATCCGAGGGGTAATACATTAAGGGTTTCTTGGGTGGGAAATTCACCCAACATCAATTGGCAGGCTGGTATGACCTCTGTTACCCTTCTTTTGGTGCCAGTGGCTAATTGTACCAACCATGGCTTGGTTTGTTTTTGTGGCTATAGTTTACACTTATCAACAAATTTAGGGGCTATATAACTCAAATTTGAACCAGGGTCAATCAAAATAGACACTAGATGGTTGGAGATCATACCTTCTATCTCCACCACTGAAGCTTGATGGTCAAAGGTTCTCTCTTTGGGTTATCAGTCTTCACTGATATTGGTCCAGAAGTTTTATTTCCACTCAAGGAGGGAAAATTCTTCTAGTGTACACTCCGGGCTAGGAAGCTCATTCTTGGGTTCTTAAATCCTGGGGATTTAATCCCCTTTTTCTGAAACCTTGAACTATTCTTTGGTTTCCATCCTTCATGAGGTTCTGCTCGATGTCCATACTGTTCCTGACAATATGTTTCCTTTCGAATAGTGCCTTCTAGGGTCTTTGGCTCATCAAATTCAATTCTGTTCTGGTAGTCTTTGGGTAGCCCATTGATGAAGCGCTGCACCTTTTCCTTTTCTGCTTTTATATAAGGCACATATCTCAACAAGTCGAGGAATTTTTTGACATATTCCTCTATAGTGAGTTTCCCCAGTTTGAGTTCATAAAACTCTTTTGTCTTCTCGTCTAAATATTTTTCTGACAAATACTTCTTCCAGAAGTATTTCTCAAACTGTTTCCAGGACAGATCCTCTTCGCAAACCCCTTTCACATTCTTAACATCTTCCCACCAAATGGAAGCCTTTCCATTCAGATTGAAGGTGGCTACTCGGGCCTTCAAATTTTCAGAAAAATCATGGACTCTAAAATATTTCTTTAGGCCAAGAAACCAGGCCTCTGCTTCCTCTCCCTTATTTATCTCACCATCGAAGGAGGGTGGTTTGGCCTTTCTAAATTCCTCAAATTTATGACCCTTGAGAGTCTTTTGCTTCTTCTATTTTCTTCGAGAATAGGAACTGGTTCTACTGCTGGAAAAGTCTTCCAAATTGCCAGCTTCCTTCTCAGAGGAATCACTCGGCACTGGTCCCTTACCTCTAGGGTGGACCTTTTTCGAGGTGCTCCTCTCAGTTTGGCCACTGATATGACCATGTTTCTGAGTTTCAGGTTCATGGTGCATTTGTCTTTTTAGATTGGATAAACTCTGCAGTAAAACTGCGTTAATTTCTGTCTTCTTTTCTTGTTCTTTAATCATACTTTCATTTTCGGCCTTGCAACTTTACAACTTGACCATGAGACTCCTCATAGTCTCAGCTAGATCTGGAGGGGTCCCTATTGCCCTTCTTTCATCAGACTCTTCGTCTCTATTGTGGGAGCCCTCTCCCACCTCTTGATGAGTCACCATTCTCTGCATCTGTAAATTCCCATGGTTGATCACCTGTTTGGGTGCAAAAGACAAACGTTGGTTGTTAGTCAATAGTTAGATACATTTTTATAACCCACGCAAAAATTCATAATTCTTTCACATGCATACACAGTCGGATTCTTATTTTCAAAATTTGATCCTTTGAATATAAAAGGGTTTAAGGTAGAGGGTTACTCCTCTTAGGAGTGTTTCAAATGGAGCTTCTGCGCAACTCATTCATGAGCCCAAGCAGGCTGAGTGCTATAACCATGCTCTGATACCAATTTGTAACACACCTATCATTTGTAACACACCCACTACAATATAATAAAACTTTTCACCCCTTTTCTTCTTTTCTCCAAAGAATAGGATTCCCTGAGTCCTTACAGACCTGATATAGACCCTGCCATCCCTTAACCACACTCATCTAATCATCGGTTATGGCCATAGGCCTAACCAGTATGGCATCCTTTCGCTCTTCATGATGCGGCGCTACTAGAGCGTCAAGTTTTTTTACTCTAATAAACCCCGAAAGTCAGCAATGGTTTGACTTCCTTTTCGTACTTCTCACATCTCGCCACCTCACGAGTTGGGGCGTTGAGCCTTTGCAATCCTACCTCGTGAACCTCTGAGACGTGAAATTCAACGATGGTTTGACTTCCTTTCTGCACTTCTCGCATCTCACCACCTCATGAGTTGGGGCATCAAGCCTTCGTGCTCCTACCTCGCGAACCTCCGAGACGTGAAAGTCAGTGATTGTTTGACTTCCTTTTCGCACTTCTCGCATCTCGCCACCTTGCGAGTTGGGGCGTCGAGCCTTCGTGCTCCTACCTCATGAACCTTCGAGATGCGAAATTCAGTGATGGTTTGACTTCTTTTTCACACTTCTCTCATCTCACCACCTCGCGAGTTGGGGTGTTGAGCCTTCGTTCTCCTACCTCGCGAACCTCCGAGACGTGAAATTCAGCGATGGTTTGACTTCCTTTTCACACTTCTCACAACTCACAACCTCGCGAGTTGAAGCACCCAACCCTAACCACCTTTCAACTTGACAAGATCCAATGGTTATCGACCATTTTCCACTTCTATCTCGAAGTGTCTCTAGTGTTCGTTTCTTCTCTCTTCTGTGCGCATCTGGACGTACATTTTCGACGACCCAGATCTATTTCGCTCCAGCTAATCTAACGAAATTTGTAGCTCTTCCTTGAGCGTACACTTCTCTTTCTTCTCCTTGGAATATTTCTTATGTATCAAAGGTTTCATCCTTTGCTTCTCCTCTCTGACCTTCGCAGCTATGGCTCCATGCACAAAATGGCACTACCCCTCCCGAGCTTCTCTACTCTGAATCCATGAAATATTTCCTCGACCTCTGTGAATTCCTACAGGGTCTGTGCATCTGACCAAGTGCTATCTATCCTGATCTTCGTCAACTATGAGGGGCTTGGGAGATTTGTGCTCTTTCTCCTAGGTTTGACTCTTAAAAGAGTCTTCAACACACCTATTGCTCTCTTTCATCCAGTCTAGGACTTGAGTGGGTCTCGATCTCTACTTGCTTTATAGGGAGCCTGTGCATAACCACACTACCTCTCCTGAGCTATGACTTTAATGCTACTCATGAAAAAAAAGGAAAGGGGTTGAGGCATTTAATGCCCTGTCTTATCCTTCTAATCTAATGGTCGTGAATGACCGCAGATCTTTCGATAGGATCTCACCCATCAAATGATACTTGTCCCTACACAGCCATCTTGGGATTTCAAGAGGATCATTCCTCCTCATGCAGGGTTACTAAGGCCTTGTGCCTTTGCATCCTCTTTCCAGGTTCTTGATGGGCTTTTCAAGGAGGGTATCTCTATGGGGAGGTTTACCCAGGGTACTATCTGAGGCAGATAAGGGTATCTCTCTCTCGAGAACCAGACGTGAAGTTTGAATTAGATCAATCTGTATATAAATAATGATTTATGAAAACATAAGCCATATGTAGTCTTTCCATTATAAACATGCAACTACCAGTACTGATTGAAACTCCATACAAACATTCTTGCACTGAAATCATTCACAATTTCATAGCTTAAGAGCATAAATATCAAAATATATATATATATATATCAAGATGCCAGAGACAAAACACTTATCAGAAAAACACCATAGGTGATGCAACTGTTGAGAGGGGTGCTCGTTTCCACCCAACCGTAGGCTCAGTGACTCCCAATGGATTTAACACTAGCCACCCCCAAGTTGAGACCAAGATACTGCAAGACTGTGTCTCTATTTTCCAGTGACCGAGAACGAAGTTTACTGTCCTTCTTCTCCACTATCACTCACTTTGCATATTTTTCCAGAGTTCTTCTTCCCTCGCGTCTGCCCGTGATCGCACACTCCTCCTGCCTTTTTCCTTTCCAATGAGGTTTCATGTGGCATGATCTCCCTCATGGTGGTCAGGTGTCAGGACCCCATATATGGGCGGTTTTACCCACATCCCTCATTATGCATGAGGAGCCATCCACCTACCAACCTACGAGTAATTAATTCTGGGCCAGCAAGCCGCTCTTGGTTCTCTGGGATAGTGAAGACAAAATACGGTATTGATTTTCGGTGGAAGTTAATGCCACCATTCTAGGTGCCTTCCACCACCTTTAACCAACCATTGTGGTCTCTTTTTCAGCATATTCACCTGTCAACAGTCCTGCAATATATATTCATAATATTATTCACATTCATTGACCTTTTTCACAAGGTCTATTCACATTACACATTCACATTTTTTAGTTTGCCACCATACTTGGCCAGTATAGTTATTTTTACAGATAGGGGAAATAGGGTGTTACAATTCCCTCCCCCTTAAAGGAACATCATCCTCAATGTTCTATCTATCAACATGGCCTGTATGTACAGATGTAAACAAAATTGGATATGTCTGTTTCATGGCATCCTCCATTTCCCATGTAGCCTCATCTGGGCCAAAATGTTTCCACTGCACCTTGACCTGTGCAATGGTTCGGTTTTGGGGTGGGGTTTCCTTTCCATCCAGTATGCATTGGGGTTCTGGTAGAAATTCTCCCTCTGGTTCCACCTGAATCACAGACCAATTAATTATATGATTAGCATCATAACTGCTGAGAGGGGTGCTCGTTTCCACCCAACCGTAGGCTCAACGACTCCCAACGGATTTACCACTAGCCACCCCTGAGATGAGACAAAGATACTGCGAGATTGTGTCTCTGTCTGCTAGTGACCAAGAATGAAGGTTACTCTCCTTCTTCTCCGCTATCATTCACTCTGCATATTTTTCCAGAGTTCTTCTTCCCTCGTGTATGCCCGTGATCGTACACTCCTCCTGCCTTTTTCCTTTCTGGTGAGGTTGCATGTGGCACGATCTCCCTCATGGTGGTCAGGTGTCAGGACCCCATGGATGGGCGGTTTTACCCCCATCCCTCGATACGCATGAGGATCCATCCACCTACCAACCTACGAGTAATTAATTTCAGGCCAGTGAGCCGATCTTGGTTCTTCGGGCCAGTGAAGACCAAATACGGTATTGGTTTTTGGTGGAAGTTAACGCCACCATTTGGGGTGCCTTCCACCACCTTTATCCATCCATCGTGGTCTCTTTTTAATTATATTCCCCTCTTAGCAGTCCCACAATATATATTCATAATATTATTCACATTCATCGACCTTTTTCACAAGGTCTATTCACATTACACATTCACATTTTTGAGTTTGCCACCATACTTGGTCAGTATAGTTATTTTTACAGAATGGGGGAAATAGGGTGTTACACTCTACCTCTTCCTCATCGCTCATCAAGCCTTCCCTCACAGCCATGACTCTCTTCTTGGTATTCACCTTATATTGGTAGGGTACTCCTCTATGCGTCATTCCTGATGACGCCAAGATCCACTTGAGTTGGTCATCATCCATCATGATCGAGTTCAAGGGTTCCTCCTTCTTCTTTCTTTTATCCTAACCTCCTTCTATTTATCCTCTCTCTATCAGTGTTTCCCCCCTTCCCCCATGCATGCAAGGACGTTTAGCTGTCTGATTCCATTGTCATTACACCTTTGTTATATATAAGTATCTTAATAGAAGTATATAAGGGTTTAATGTACCTTCCTCAAGGTCCACATAGAAATTCTTTCTCTGCTGCGTTGTATGACTTTGTTGTGTCAACTGCAAATTTTGTGATGAACCCTTCCACAATACTATCAAGCCAAAAGTCTACTATGTGGGTGAATCTATTGTTCACCTGTTGTAACTACTCAATCTGTACTGGAGTCCAATCTAACTGTTGAATCTGGTACGTCACATGGTTATCCTTCAACCTTAGTATCCGGTCCTGTAGTAGATGCAGAAAATTACCAAAAAAGACTTCATGTTAATCAGTAAACACGTATTTGTCCAGATTTTTGCGAGGTGTGATTCTAGGGTTTCTATTATCTTTTTGTGAAAACTCTAGCTCTTTGGTTCTCAACCAGCCTTCAATTTCTTCTTTTGTGGGGTTCCAAGGTCTCAACATCCCCTTTCTAATGGCTTATTTCTCTTCTTGTTTCTCTCGTTCTTTTCTCGTTCAATCTATCACATCTACTTAGTCCTCTCTTGTTCCTTCTATCATGATGATGGAACCATTTGTTGGTTACTACTCTCCTCTACCATCTGATTTCTTTACCTAGGGTTCATGTCTTTCAAGTTTCCAACAAAGCCTCTAAAACTATCGGCCCTCCCAGTAAACCAAAAGGCAACATAGTACACAGAGTGCATTGCACAATCTCACTCAAGATAGCTTTAAATGGGTGGCTGCAAGACTCAGGTGTTTACATCCTAGGATTGAGTATGAGATAGGGGTTTATTATTATGAGCCATATACTATGAATCATGATTGCAATCTACTATTAATCACAAGTATGCATCTATCTTTCACAATTTATTTCTCGAATCAACACAATCGTATTCCAAAACAATGCATTAACTCATTCATTAAGCATAACAATTGACTCCTGAAATCAAACAAAGATATACATGCATTCATCACATTACACAAATATTACCGTGGTTCACCCCCTCCTGGGCTACGTCCCCAAATATTTGGCTCTTGGCTCTTTTATTATGGTAGTTCTGCATCTCCAACGTTGCGCACTTACAATTCCCTCAGATGGGTAAGATCTGCATGAGGCAAACTAGATTGCACCAGGATCCACAACCTGCGATCTAATACTCATATATTCCTTCTCTCCTATGTTCTTAGTTCAACAACTTACAACAATGGTTCATAGTAGTATTGCATAACGCATCAACTCGTACATAACTATGATGGAATACTACAAAAGATGAACTAATACAAAAGTGAACCAACCTCTATATGATACCTGCGTATCTCTATTTATATATAATGGTCTCTTCAGCCATTTACAATGTATTACCAAAACCCTAACCCTACCAGTGTTAGGTCTTCCTCCCATGCACACATGTTGTTCTTCCTCCAGCTGTCGCTTTCCTTGTACATGCTTTCTTTCATGCGTGCGTGATGTGTTACCTTCCAGCTGTTACTTTCGTTTATGCACACTTTCTTTCCCATGATCTTCCTTCTTTCCATTTCATCCTGGTGACAACACCCAATCAACTGAAGTCACAAGGGGATCCAACACACAAAATCATGAGAAGATATACTAAAGTATGGAAGCAACAGTAAGTCAGTGAGGCGCGACACTTATAGACTCATGTAACTTCCTAAGGGGAGTTATTATTGATGACAATAGTCAAGAAGATAACAATTATTGAGTGGTGACAAGATCCATAGATGGAACAAAGGCACCATGAAGGGTTACAAATTTTTTTGGGGATGGAAACAACTTGGAGTGGGGAAAGATGTAAGGTCTTCCGTGACACCCACTGAGCATGCACACTCCTTGAGAAGACTTGGGGACTAGTTGGGAAGATAAAACAAGGGGAATGCCATCATTTGGGTGAACACAAACATGTGGGTGTGAGAAGGAGCACCTTGGGTGCATGAAGGTGACGTGCAGAACCAAGGGGTCACACACCTTACTTTCCTTGTAATGATTGATGGAGACTAGGGTTGCACTTGGGAAAGGAAGGAGTGACTTGGGAATGTTTCCAAGGAGTGGACCCATCTTCCCTTGGAATCATGGGCATGTTGGAGAGATCATATGACCCCATCGACACACCTAGAGAAATTCACATTGACCATCACAAGGAAACACACAAGGCAAGGGGCACACACCTAAGGAAGGGGCACACTAGTCCAAGAGACATGACAGTTGATGGGAACACAAGTTATTTTGGGTGCAGCGAGTCCATGAGGGGGCACGATGATTCACTTGAGCTTGATGGTTCACAAAGAGGAGAAACACACCCAAAGGATGCAACAATTGATGATGGTGACCTTTGGATTCCATATAAGAGAACACGAGCATAGGACCAATGAAGGAAAGAGATTTGAGAAAGAGAAAGAAGGAAAAAGAGCAAGTCTAAGGAAGATTTCTAAGGAAAGACATAACCGAGGAAAAGTTTTGAAGATGGAAGACAAGTAGCCAAGGGTGGGATGCATTAGGAGATTTTGGAGGAAGTATAAAGAATAGGTCTAAGTGAGGCATGTGTGAGGAAGAACCAAAGTCAGTGTTAACTTGGTGAAGATTACGACAAAGAAAGGGAAAAAAGTGTGTGGTAGGGTGCACGTCTGGGGTACATCGCAAGAGGTTGTGAGGTGGTTATGATAAAGAGTCTTGGTGTGAAGAATATGTGTATGAGTGTCTTGGTGATGTGAGATGAATCATGTGACTCTACCCAATTTGTAAATCGAACCAATGGTGCTCATATTGTAATTGTTTTACAATATAGTCAGGTGTTAGGAATATTTTGTGTCTCCTGCACTATTTCTATGTGTCTCTCTTTTTTGTTCCACAAGTTTTCTATTGGTTTCTCATGTTCTTTAATGTATGCTTCAATGACTAAGTGTTAATTTGTTAACGGGATTTTCTAGGTGTACAAGTGAGTGCACAGAGTTGGAGTGTCACTCCATGTAGCCTAGAACTTAATATGGGTATGCTCTAGGTGAATAGGAGTAGTCTAAATGAAGTACTCTTGGTGTTGCCAAGCAACAAAATAAGAACTGTTGTTGTGTCGCATATCCTTAGAAGGTGAACAATCACAAGATATGAACAAGTTTCCTATGGGATTGTCACACATATCACTTTCAAATGTTGGTTATTTTATTATTAAATTAGATATCATTTTAAGTATTGTTATTTAATATCCCCCGAGGGGCAGCTCAATTGGCAAGTGCCGTGAAAATGAAGTTCCATGAGGTTGTGTGCCGCGTAAGGGGCATCATGGGCACACATGGAGGTTATAGTGGTAGCGGTTGGATAACACGGCCACATGTAACGTGAGCACATGCCCAACTAGTTGTTGATTCCTCCAGACATAAAAAAAAAATATTGTTATTTAATTAATTAATTAATTAATTTATTATTATTTTTATTAAAAATATATAGCATTTATATTATAAAGTTTAGTTAGTTAAATGGTCATTTTTTAATAATTTTAATGTAAAAAATATATGATTGAAAATTTTGAGGAAAATATTTAAAAAAAAATATATATGGTGTATCTAATCTTTCACACATATTTTAAATAGATTTTTATAATAAATATTATTAAATTTAAATCTTACTTTTTATTTTAATTGAACGGGAATACTCTGCGGTTTTGAACGGGAATACTCTACAGTTTTGAACGAGAATTCTCTGCGGTTTTGAACGGGAATAATATTTCTCTGCGGTTCTGAATGGAAATAATATTTCTCCGCGCTTTTGAACGGGAATACTACTTCTCTGTGGTTTTGAAATTAATATTTCTCCGTGGTTTGGAACGAGCATAGTAGATCTCTGCGGTTTTGAAATTAAGATTATATATCTAGGGTTTCAACACAAATAATATTTTAATTTCTAAGATTATATATCTAGGGTTTTGAACAAGAATAATACTTATTTGTTTATTTATTTTTTAGGAGATATTTTATTTTTAAGATTATATATCTAGTGTTTTGAACGGGAATAATCT
>CBVK0100919429.1:0-11652 GCA_900067695.1 Picea abies | reverse complement strand
AGTTGATGAGTAGTTGACACATGATTGGTACATACTTGGTACATGGTTGGTTGCACTTTTGTATGGTACAGGTTGATTATAGGTTGTTTGGTACAGGTTGGTGCATGGTTGATGCACTTGTTTATGGTACAGGTTGAGGTACAGGTTGATGCATGGTTTATGCATGGTTCAGGTTTATTGGTATAGGTTTACAGTGATATATCTCATAGTGATAGTGTGACAATGGTTCCATCAATCTACTTCTACTTCAAGGAAGTTGGATGGGGCAAGGACAAACAGTTGTAGTCGGAGAAGATAGGGGGTTGTAGCCTCCTTCTGGTTGTAGCCAGAGAGTTGAGGATTTGGAGCTTCCCTCAAGTTGTTGCCTGAGAAACTAGGGGGTTGGAGCTTCCTTCCAGTTGAAGCTAAAAAACAAACGAAGTTGGTGCTTCCAATGAATGTAATTCTTCAAGACATATAAGAAAAAACATTATGTGGTTTTCTCCCGCTTTAGGTTTCCATGTAAAACACTAGTGTATTGTGTATGTGTATGATTGTTCATTTGTTCATTTCTCATTATGGGATGATAATTCTACATTGATATAAAACTTGGATTATTTGGTTTAAAAAGTATTCTAATTTCTCTATTATTGATTCACCCCCCCTCTTAGTAATCCAATAGACCTCTAGTTATAGACTTTTTTGGCCCTTTTTTCCCCAATTTGGTCCTCTTTTTCCCTTTTCTTGGCTCGATGGTTGCTTGAGTGCATTTTTGAGAGATATTTGGGTCATTCTGATGAAATTATTATTTTTTTTTATTGTTTTATTGAGATGGGTTACACTCATATCATCTCGTGGTAAAAGTAATTTTTCAACATTTTCATAAAGGTTAGGTTTTCACCACCCTACATTTTTCATATTGTTGGCTTTTTCACTTTTCCATAGGATTGATCTCACTGAAGTGCAACACAAAACCCTCTTTCTTGCTTTAGAAGTTTCATAATTACATGGTAGAGCCTTCCTCTACATGGATGTCCTAGGTAGATCCTTTGATATATTTTGGTTTCCATGCTGTGAGTTTTCTCCATATTCTTGGGGAGTCCTTTTAGTCCCTCCATGATTACATTTTGAAGTCCCATTCTTCTTCATATTTTTTGGCTCTTACCCGAGGGATTCCCCATGAGAATAGTTTGTTGTCTTTCAAGCTCACTTAAACTTTGAAAGGAACATCTAACAAGATCTTACTTATTATTTTTAGTCTCATCTGGATTAATTAAGAAAAGAATGCCCCCTGGAGTCTTCTTTAATCCCTTTTTAGAGTCTCTAAATATGAAAATATTGTCGAGCGATATTGTTTCCCTTCAGACTCGTTAATCTTAAATTTGAAGGCACATATTTCTAGCGGTAGTTTACCCATTTTTTGGTATAGACAGTTAATTTACAAATAAAGGTATTCTCAGGGAGCTTCATTTCTCTAGGAGAGTATTCTCAAGTGTAAGTTTAACCCTTTTTCGGGCCCGAGGGACCAAATTTTTGAAAAAGGGCCATTCTCCTTAGTTTTGGTTTATCTCTTTTTTGAGCCTTGGAGATTATCTACGAAAAAGGACTCCCCTCAGAGTCCATAGTTGATATATTTTCATAATCCCTAAATATAAAAAGATCATCGAGTGACCTTGTTCCTTTCACACTCGTTAATTGGTATAGAAGGAATATCTATTTGGCATAAGTTTAACCCTTTTTCTAGCCAATAGATTATCCATGAAAAAGGTATGCCTTGGGATACATGTCTCACCAAGAGAGTTCTCCTAAGCTATATTTTATACTTTTTTGGGATAAGGAGACTAAACTTAGAAAAATGCTACGAGTCCATAGTTAAAATCTTTTTAGGATCCTTAAAATTGAAAAGATGGTTGAGTGATCTTATCTCAGTCATACTCATTAAAATTTTTTTGAAGAGATGTCATTTAGGTATAAGTTTAACCCTTTTTCGAATCGATTGGACTAATTACGAAAAAAGAACATTTTGGATACTTATTTTAGTGTTTTTCAAACTCTCCAAACATGAAAAACCACCGAGCTTACCTTCTCTAGGCTTGTAAAACTTCACATGGAAGCATTCTTCTTGTGTCATACTTAATCACATCACATGTATCATCCTTGTGTATTTAGCCTAATGCCAACTTCATGTTAATGTTAACTAAACCTTCACAACATTCCTTAAATGCAAGCCTTGTAGCATTTTTTTCCCTTGCAATCTGACACCTCGACCCATAGAGGAATTTTTCTCGAGTGTCCTTATCTTGCAAATGTCTCCTTGCACTAAGAATCTGTATGTTCCATAGGTTTGGAACTAGTTTTATTTCCCATGAAACTTGTTTCTCCTTTGTAACGTAACATTATTTTATTCTTTTTCAAGCTCGTTAAAAATTTGAAAAAGACAAAAAAATAAAATATTATGGTGTTCCTGAGTTTATACTTTAAGGCTCTAAAGTATACCGTCAAAGCATCTGATATGAGTAAAGAAAGTTAAGGTAGAAAAAGTTGGCTTTGAAGGATAACCACTATGGTTGGTTCCTTAACTGTCTCCATTGAGCTTCCTAGTTTTCTTGGATGCTTATCTCCTGTTCAATGGCTACCCATGAGCATTCTAATTTGACCTGGGTGTTAGATGTTTGCAAGATAGTGTTAAATAAATTTAGGGCAATGCTAGTCTAATCGGAAAGGTCTGGTTCTACATTAGGTTGTCTTAAGGTGGGCACAGTTAAGAAGGATAATGGTCGGAAGAAGGTCTAAAACTTTGTTCAATAAAGTGTGTTGCTTTCTGATTTTGATTATAAGAAAAAAAATTCAAACACAGATTAATATTCAACAGATCAGAGATCATTTCCTATTCTTGAGTTAGATTTTAAAGACATGATAGTGACAAGAGAAAAACAAAAAATCGTTTAACAAAAATGAGGCATCGATCATGGAGGAATCTCACTTTGCAATGAGGAAAGATGAAAGAGAAGAAGACTCTATTGAAACACAAACCATTGCATCCTAAATAATCTATAGGTCTTGAAACTTCTGACAGTAGGTACAGAGCAAAAACTATAAATAATTAGATAAGCCAACAACTTTGAACCAGTAGTAAATATTAATCACTGCAAAAAGTTTCTCCCATACAATGGCCACCAAAAATCCCATTCTTAGTCCTAAAAATTTACATTTATACAAAATTTCCAATCCTTGGTGGTTGGGGAATCTCTAATTTCTAGGAACTAACTATTTATTGTAAATAAGCTGAAAACTATTTTACAAGAGTTTATTTATCTTTCTTTTATTTTTATAGCTACACTTTTCAAACTAGTACTTTATTGCTATGTTGAAGACTCTCCTTCTTTTGCTTTGACACATTCAATGCATTTTTTGAGGAAAGGTGAAGACATTTTGGGAGGCTCTAGAAACTCCTTTGCTTCGAATAGATACAACTTTCTCTGTATCTTTGGGAAATAGTCTTCAACTCTTTTACCTGCAAACTTTATTGATTGCAATTTTAAGTTGGGCTGAATCAATAGCCTATTGATTAAGGTGACATCCATTTCTTTTAGCTGTGAAATCTCTATCTGGATCTCACTTAGATCTTCTTTAAACTTTAATTGGTGTCTCACAATATTCATTTCCCCTAGAAGCCCTACACAATTGTCCTTTTCGATGTTTAATGACCCTTTGTCTAAGAGATCAAAAACATCTTCGCAATCGTCTTTGATTTCTTTAACTATTCTTTTGTTTTCCATTATGTTGGCTTCCCATAATTTGAGCATAATGTCACCTCTAATTTGCTTTGTGGCTGATAATTTTGTAGTTTTGGATGTCTCTTCATTCGTTGAACATATGATTTCCCTTTGAAGAGAACCCCTTGTTGCTTTAGCTTCTTTTTCCTTCAGGATGATGTTATCAAAGGAATTTCTTGCTTCATGGAAGTAATTCTGGAGGATCTCTATCTTGGAAATTAAATTATGTTGTTCAACTTCTAGCTCTTCATGCACTTTTGGTGATCGTGCCTGGGAAACTTTTAGATCTATGACTAGATCATAAATTGACTTTAATTTTGTTTGTAATTGATTTATGATTTCTTCTTGTATTTAACTTATATGCACTCTCTCTTCCATCTCGCTGAGGCTTGTTTTTAGGGATTGAATCTCTTACTTATCCCTGGCTCTGTCTTGGTCCAGACCTTTATTTATACCTTCTTCAATCCTTTTTTCATTCTCCTTTAAGTGGCCTTGTAGTTTAGCGATCATGAGGTTTCTCTGTCTTAGACGTGCTTTCATATTTTCAACAATGAACTAGTTAGCTATGGCTAATGATCCCATAGAACCAACTATTTCGGTAGTGGAATCTTCTTCCTCCAAATTCTGCCCATCTATTATGATTTTGTGCTTCTTTACCATGGCATTTTCCCTTTGATGCATTTCCTACATCAACACTGTCTTTCTCTTCTTACTAAAAAATAATCAGATGGAGGAATCTCTTCTCTGGAGATGGGCTCAAGGTCACTAACATATAGCGCTCCCAGCTGGGGGAAACTGAAAGTGGATTGTAATGGAGTCAAAGAGGTGATGGGAGCACCTAGTTATTTAGATCTTACATCCTGTGTTGTTTTGGGGGTATAACCATCAATTGTAGATGATGAAGGGAAATCTGGTTTATTAGACACTGGGGGTGTTTGAGACCCTTTTTCCATTCCTAAGTTCTCTGCCTTTTGTCCTTCTATTTTATGTGGAGACTCTTTGGTCTCTTATGGAATTCTCTTTGTACTTTATTTATCCTTCCCTCTTGATCCAAAACCTAGGGGTATGCTTCCTTGTTCTAGAGGCTGATTTGATGCTTATCCTAGTAATACCCTGGGCAAACCACTTCTTCGATGTTTCTGGAAGCTCAAGAAATTGTTTTGCAAGTCAGGTGACAAAGATTGGAACCTAGCCAACACTTCATCATAACTTATAACTCCTCTGAACATGTCATCACAAGGGAATTGTTCATGTTCGTATGCTTTCAGATTGCAATTGACTTGGTGATTACCCACAATTTTATGGGGATCATATTTCCTATGATCGAGATTTAGCAACTTTATCTCTTCTAATGTGGCTACCTCAACCTTGGAATGCCCTAGATTTAGTAGTGAATATTTCCCAACTTGCATAGGGAAAATAGGCCATAATCTCTTTTGGTCCATTTTTAGCTCATTCTTGATGCCACCTATTACTATCTGAACATCCGAAAACCCTAATGTAGGAAAAATTTTCTTCTATAAACCAATCAGTGATGGGCTTGAGACTTTCCATGACTAACTCAAAAATATAGGGAGTCTCACAGCCAAATAACATATAGTGCACAGGAATCACCATGAAGTGGCAAATTTCGTAGAAGGAATCCTTAGCATTTTCCTCCCACAACTTAGAATGGTATTCATGAATGGGTTTATTGGAGGTCGGGTTCCAAGTTCAATTCATCGGAGGCAAAGGGGTCATGAAGCATATGGCATCCATGATGTAGGTAGACATATAGAAGGCCGCTAGTTGGCCCTTGGATTTTGCAGTTTGATACTCTGTTACCTACTTAGATAAATTGTCTGATAGGATTTTGTCCCAGTTTAAACTAAAACCTTTAGTTGCTTCATGAATAAGAGGCACCCATTCCGCAGGGAAATGAGTGGATCTTTTCTTTCCAAAGACTCTGCAAAGCATCATGGTTGTATATGTTCCGGCCTGAAGGAACCAATGATGACCCCACGGCTGTCCAGAATGCTCCTTGTCTTCATGTCTACTCTCTCTAAGGACCAATATATCATATCATTATATGGCATGATTTGTGGGTGTGCTTCTATCTTGTGAAGTTCAGACTCTGCTATGTCTCGGAATTTGTTCTAAGAATCGTGCAGGAAATTCTTAATTTCGTAATCTAGATTCTCGAAGATTTGCCTCCAATATTTGATAGAATCAATAGCATGGGGTGTGGTATCAACTACGACATATCCTTCCATACCTGTGCTTTCATCCGTTCCCTCAACTTTCTTAAGTAACCTTTTAGGTTCCATAGCGTTCGCACAAGATTGAAAACATGTTTGCAGACAAGAAAATCTATAAGCCTGTATGAATACAACTCACCCGTGATTGTAAAAGATAAAAATAAAATTTGAAATATAGAGCTGTAGTTATTTTCACTCGTCATTTAATGGATGTACTAAGACAGGCAGTAAGACTTTAATGTTTTAAATGAAGAAGATGAGCTCAAAGATACACATTTAAACTTAAAAATCTTAATTCGTCATGTTACAAATATTATCATATATCGGCGATTTCAACGTGGAGTTTCGAAATGACTGTATCTTAAAATGCCGAATCCCGAAGCCTGAAAGTAGTTCAGTAATTAATAATCATCTTTTAAAATGACTTAATTCAAGTTTAAGACTTTGTTTTAGAGTTTATGATTTCTCATTTCGGAGTTTCGGGGATCATGTACCCAAGAGATATGTCATATGCAACCCCCGAATGCGAAAAATAAATAGCTTAAATCGGACATTAATCTTCTATATTAAAACCTGAATTAACCAAGATTAGTCGTGATTAAGACTTTCGTAAATTGAGAATCGGGAATTTGTAGACCTATATTTCAAGAGTGTTTTGTTACTGGGAAACTAGAAACTCCGAAAGATTTAAGATTCACTGATCGTGATTAAGGGTTTAATTTATCAAACTTAAAAGGTACTTTGTGAATAAGCACATTGAGATTTATAACATTCGTTTCCCCTTTTTTTATATATTTAAAAATAAAAATAAAACCCCTTTCAGAAATTCGGCACCAGGATTTTGGAGTTGTGAACTTTAGAATGACTTCTTTATGAAACGTTGAATTCCGAATCGCGAAAGGTTACATTCCCCCCCCCCCCCCTTTTTTTTNNNNCCCCCCCCCCCTTTTTTTTCAAAATTAGGGTGGCTCCATACTAGGAAAATACGAAGTCCTTGGTTATAGATAAAAATTCATACCTTGTTTCAACATAAGCTCCAATTGGGGACCTCGTCTCCTTGTGGGATGAGGATAACATGTAGACTTAGTGTCTTTATTGGGTAAATGGGGTCATTCATTCCAGTCTGTAAAACATGTCTGGAAAAAAAATCAACCAGCAAGAAAAGGATCTAAACCTTCACCTCGAAAAACTTTTCAAAACTAAAACATTCGACAATCTCGAATCATGCTCTCATAGATTCCCTTTCTAAAACTGACCTCGGATTTGTGCAAGATAATCAAAATCAAATTAATCATTCCATCTGGTTTTATGTGATGAAATTCACATCGAGGTAAAGTGATTCCATCTTTCTTTAAATTAGGGGATTCAATAATCTTAAAGTGGACATCCAGCAAGAAAGAAGAAAAATTACTAGAGGATATTGCAGTTCATGTATAACAGCCTTGTCAGATCTGTAGATATTGCTTCACTACCAGCAAGCCTGTTCAGTACCCTGGTGAAGTTATCAGATTTTCCACATTAAATTTCCTTACACTGCTTCATTATTTTCTAGCATTTAAATGCTGAGATGAGGGCAATCATATAATAAATTTTCTTTCATCGTCTCTTTAGGCTAGATGGGGGAAATGAATAATGAATTTCCTTTCACCATCTATCTATATATATTTTATTATGAAGTGGAAAAATCAATCAGTATGTAATATACTCAAAAAATGTCTGCTAAAAATATTGGTTTTTTCTTCTTTTTTTTTACAGCAGAGGTCTGTCAACTTATTTAAATAGCTTTGGGTTAATCTTTTTTCTAGCTTTCAGACACTTTTGGCTTCAAAGAGAAATTGGGGGGAAACTCATTAATATTTCTTAGGGACTTTCCTCGAGTGAAAACGATCAGTTTATTCCTGCTGGAATGACTAAAGAGGTTGGGATTAGCCCGGACATACTTCTACTTCAGCCAAAGTTTAGGAGAAACATAGAAATTTTACTATCTTTGTTTTGAAAGTTAGTCTGAAAGCTTCTGAAGTTGAGACAAGACCTTTCTTTCCTTGAGAGACTTATGGGAAAGTAACCAGGGTTAGATGAAGAGCAGGTTTAGTCATGATCAAGGAGGAAAGGTAAAAAATCTTCGGTAACTTAGTAGTACAAGCGATTAATTTTTTTATTTTTATTTTTTTTATCCTGAAATTACTGTATTCTTCATCAGTATCCCTTAAAACATTTTAACCTGCATTCTCGGTTCAGATTTCATACCTTGATTGTTCTTTGTATTTTTAGCCAAAAGATCATTTACTTATTACCTTTTTGGGAAGTATTTATCATAATTATTCATGCAGGTTACCCTTTTAGTGTAGTTGATCTTCTGGAACTTCAATAATTTTCCTGCAATTAAAATGGCATAATAACTATCAGAGACTCATACAAATCAGAAATTTCCTGTGAATTGCTAGATTTTGGACTGCTTTGTATCTACATTTTCTTAATTTGTTTATTTATTTATTTTAGTATTTTACAGCAAAATAAAACTTACCGAAAGAAGCATAACTATAAAGAAAACAAGAAAACAAACTGGTATGTACAATGAGGGTTAGGAAACATATTACTGCATGTCGTGTTTAAGGTATCTCCCATTTACAGGGGCGTTAAGAATATCTCCATCGAGATTTTCTAATGAAAAATCATTTTTTCCCTCTGAGGCCGAAATTCTATAAGGGCCAGACCAGATCAAATCGAACTTTTCGTGTTTGCCAGTGTCTTCTCTCTTGGCTTCCCATTTTAGTACTAGATCTCCAGAGAGGAAATCTCTATTATTAGCTTTATGATCGAATAAAGACTTCATTTTATCCTGATATTTTAGCATCTTTTCATTTACTTCAGCTCTATTTTTTTGAGCTTCAACCAGCTAGTTTTCCCTCCTAGTAATGTTGTTAGGTTCTTCATTTGAATCTTGCCAAAGTTTCATTACTGGCAGAGCAAGATTGATTGGTAAAATGACATTAGTTCCATATACCATCTAAAAAGGGGAAATCCCAATTGACCTTTTGGTACTTATCCTATTAGCCCATAGAGCATATTTCAAATGGATATGCCATTCTTTCTTGTTCTCAATCAAGACCTTTTTTATCACAATTATCAAAATTTTATTATATGACTCAGCTAAACCATTACCTTATGGATAATAAGTTGTGGAGTGTCCTAATATGATGTTAATTTTTTTTCAAAATATTATCATAGCCATTGATTTAAAATTTTGTGCATTATCGACGACTATCTTCCGGGGACAGTTGAATCTGGATAAAATATTTTCTTCTAGAAAATGAATTACTACTGAGTCAGTCGTGTTTCTCATGGGAATAGCTTCCACCCAGTTAGTAAAATAGTCCATTGCAGTTAGAATCCACTTGTGTTGAGCACTAGAATGTGGATGAATTTCTCCGATGAAATCAAGGCCCCATTGTTGAAAAGGAGCTTCGATTTTAACTGGAACTAGAGGTAAAGCTGAGACTTTATGTTTACCTGTAAACAACTAAGAGGGAGTACAAGTTCGGACTTTGGTGTTTACATCTGTGAATAGTTTGGGCCAGTAATATCCAACTCTTAAGATTTTATAAGTTTTAGCTCGCCAAGTGTGGTTTCCTCCACACACTCCCTCATGGAACCCATTTATAACCTTTTCAGTTTCGGTCTTGACTAAACAGCTCAACAAGAAACCCAGGGGATCTTTCCAATATAATTTTCTATCTATAATACAATATTTTATAGCATGTAGCTTCAGTGTCCTAGGTTTAGATGGGGTTAGTTCACTGGGACATTGAAGAGTCAAGAGGTAAGAAACAATATCACGGTACCAAACTGAAGTAGAAAACTTGTCTTGAATCTCAACTGTAGGTGTAGCGAAATCGAGTTCATTTATCTCTAGAAAACCCTTGTCTTCTTGCAGTTGATTTATTCTGAGTGCCTGCAAGTTTTATTCAGCTAGAAATTTAGCCAGACCTTGGCCTTTAATGAGTTTTGTTGGTTTGACTTCCAAATTGAACTCTTGAATCTTAACTAGCCATCTGCCTCTTCTCCCATCACTATCTAGCTGAACCAGTATGTCTTTAACAGAGCTTGTAGAAACATAGGCTATGATCTTCGAGTGTAATATGTATGTTATGAAATCCTTGAGAGCCTTCACCATTGCATAAGCTTTTTTTTCTAGTATATTATATTTCAACTTAGCATCTCTCATACTTTTACTGAAAAAAGAAATAGTTTGTTCAAAGCCTTCTTCGTTTTTCTATAACAATATAGTTATGATAGTGTGTTCGGAAGCAAAGGAAAAAATCATAAACTCTTTTGTGTAATCAAAACTTACCAAGACTATCGCTTCACTGATAAATTTATTGATTCATTGAAAATATGCTTTGGCTTCACTTGTCCACTTCGTCTCGGTGTTCTTTTTTAACATATATGCGATCAACTTCACAATTTCGACAAAGTTAGGGATGAATCTTCTCAATAAATTTATTTTTCCTAAGAAACACTAAATTTCTTTTACATTCCTAGGGGTATTTATAGTATATATTGCTTCGATTTATTTGGGATCAATTTTGATTCCATATTTAGACACTATATGGCCTAAAATCTTACCTTCTTGCATAGTGAAAGGATATTTTTTGGGATTAAGGGACAAACCAAATTTACGACATTTCTCGAAAGTTTGCTTCAGGTGCATTAGATGTTTTGCATCGAATTCAGAAAAAATAGTCATATCATCAAGATAGATAACAACAAACTTGTCTCTCTCACCCACAAAGGCAATTTACATGGCTCACTAGAAGGTTTCCCCTGCATTCATCAAACCGAAAGGCATTTTATCATACATGAAGGTGCTCCAAGGGGTAGTGAAAAAAGTTTTTTCCTTATCATGTTGGTGTACTGCAATTTGATTGTAACCTGAAAAACCATCAATCATTAACATTATGTTAGCTCCAACTACTTTCTATAAAATGTGGTCCATCTTAGGCAATGGATAATTATCCTTGAGTGACAATTGGTTCAGGTTCCTAAAATCAACACACAGTCTAATTTCACTGTTTTTTTTCTTACTAGAACTAAATTAGCTACCCACTCGGAATATCTTAGTAGGACGATGATTTTGGTGTCCATGATTTTTTTAACTTCTTTTTCTATCACTGGTAGTAGCATAGGGTTTATCTTTCTGAGTTTCTTCTTAAAAGGCTTGACACTAGGTTTCAAAGGAATTTTGTTTTCTATTACAGTAGTGTCATAAGTTCACAATTCATCATAGGACCAAGAAAAAATGTCCTTGTATTATCTAAGCAATTATGCATACCTACTTTTGATTTCTAGGGACAAATACTTGGATAGCTTCACCAACCAAGGATTTTCTTTCATACGTATATCACAGTCCTCAACCGCCTCCGGCTGACGTTGTAAAGTGAATATTAAAGGGATGTCATGTTTATTAAACAACCTTTCCAAGGGAATCAGACCCTTAGGGATCTGGATTTTTTTTAGAACAAGCATTCGGTGGTTAGCAATTTTATCGTGGAATTCCTGGGGATCCTCCCCTTCCTGTATGATCCAAATATGATCATTTTGGTTTTCTTGGTGTAATGATCCCAAGCCATTATGCAAGGATCATCACTGTTTTGGTGTCT
>CBVK0100919414.1:0-11019 GCA_900067695.1 Picea abies | reverse complement strand
AAATCCCTCAATCCCTCTTAGTGGCTCCTCCCCCCGCAAGGCTTCCATAAGCTCAACTTTGATGGCACATCAAAAGGAAATCCAAGACACTTCGGCTATGGCACAGTCATAAGAAACAACCTAGGCCAAATTCAAAGCCTCATCGCAGAAAATCTTGGATGTGACACCAACAATTCAGCAGAGCTTTGGGGTCTTATCAAAGGAGTGAAAATGGCACTAGATCAAAACCTCACATGTATGATCATTGAAGGAGACTCCAAAATCATAATAGACTTGGCAACAAAAATCCTGAATGGCTGAGATCCAAGGAAAATCACACCCAGCTGGTACCTCCTTGGCCCCCTTTACAGCTTCCAGGATCTTCTCAAACCCTCTCTAACTCTAACCCCCTCACACATTTGGTTAAGTGCAAACAAATTTGTGGACAGACTGGCCAATGCAGGGGTTGAGTCTATGCAGTAGATCATTCTCCATGATTACAGGCAGTCCCAAAGCTCTCCCCTCTGGCTCCAATGCGAGGAGCTTGCTCAGCTGGATGGCCCTAATCCAGACGAGGTGCCACCTTTGTCTACTTAGAATCTCTTCCAAGTTAGAAATGGTCAGAAGCTTAGGAGCGAGCACAAAAGAACATCAGTTGGCAGTTGATTTAGGGACCTCAACATTCGAGAGTCGGGAGCACGAAGGTTGTTGCTTCCCAAATTCGCAAAGTTGCGAAAAGCGAGAGAGGACCTGGACCGTTGATGCTTAAGGTGATCTAGACCGTCTATCTAGCCCCATTGAAAATTTCGGGAACTCGGGTTTCGAAAGTTCGGAGAATGGAGGGAGTTGTTTTCCCAAGTCGCGAAGTTGCGACACGTGAAATCGGAAATGCGAGAGTGGATCTGGACCGTTGGTGCTAGAGGAGATCTTAACCATCGATCTAGTCCCATAGATCTAACGTGAGAAAATTTTGATGAATCAGGTTTCGGGAGTTTGGAGCATGGAGGGAGCTGTCTTCCCAAGTCGCGAAATGCGAAATCACAATATGTGAGAGCGGATATGGACCATTGGTGCTAGAGGAGAACTTAACCATTAATCTGGTCCCATTGATCTAACGCAAGAAAACTTCAGGAAATCGGGTTTCGGGAGTTCGGAGCATGGACGGAGCTACCTCCCCAAGTCGTAAAGTTGCGATACACGAAATCACGAAATTCAAAAGCGGATCTAGACTGTTGGTGCTAGAGGAGATCTGAACCGTTGATCTGGCCAAGTCACGAAGTCGCAAAGGAGATCTGAACTGCCAATCCGGTCCCATTTCTCTTAGGCAATTTTGTAAGCCGATTGGTTGCAGGCATTTTTGTAAGAAGATAGGTTGCAGGCATTTTTGTAAGGAAACAGGCTGCAAGCATCCTTGTAAGTAGATAGGAGGCAGGTCTCTTTGTAAGCTCTCAGCTGGAATTAATATAAGGATCCACTTTTTATTCACAAAAACAAAAACATAATGAATTGGTCAAAGATAGCCCCATCTTATGTAAAATATGTTGAATTTTCACTATGCTAAGCTCAAGCATGAGGTTTATTTCAATTTTAGCATTTACTTGAACCATAAACAAATGTAGCTACACCATTCACAGTTGTTACAATAACCAAGATCACAAGAAGAAATACCATGCACAAGGACACAAGAAATATCCTAGGAAACCCTTCTCAACAAGGGAAGAAAACCCATCAATCCTTTGTTATATTCTCAAGAGAAAGACCTCCCACACAATAGACCTAGCACACAAAAGGGTGCTCTCCAAAACCAAGAAGCTAGCACCCAAGAGAGGTGTGCACTTCAGCCCTAGAAGATGTACTTGCTAAAATTCCAAAATTACATGTGAGTTGTGTGTTTCCTCAATGGGGAAATTACCTTTATCTATACTAGATTGGACAAACCAAAAGTGGTGTCTATTGGCACAACAGGGCCGACCTTAATAACTTACAAAATAATTAATTATTACAATAAACAATAATTATCTTTCACATATGGTGGAGCCGACCTGTACCCTTTACATCACAATTACAGTTACAAGTAAATCTTACTCTTAAACAATATAGCAAAGGATCTCACACACCCACTAGTGCTCAGCCACTAGGGGCACGTCCACCTGTGCTCATCCACAGGGACATACTACTCAACAAAATCATCTGCAATACCACATCATCTCAACTCTCTACACAAAGTAGAATGATACACCCATCACATGGGCATCTTCACCCCTCATAGGGGTACACATCGTTTCATCTCATGGGCATCCTCACCCCACATAGGGGCACACAACGTTCCATCTCAGTCTGAGAGAGGAACGACACACCCATCACATGGGCACACCCAACTCACGGGCTCTTTCACAGGTCATCTAATTTAGTCTCATAGGAGTACAAGTCTCAGGGGATGTCTCACGAAACTGTAATCATCAACACTCCCTCTCAACTAGGGAGGCATTCTCCACCATGCCAAGTCTCTCACGAAAGTACTCGAACTTCGTCTTGACAAGCGGTTTGGTGAAGATATATGCAATATGATCATGTGTAGGAAGGTATTTCACATGTACTTCTTTCCTCTGCACCATGTCTCTAATATAATGATATTGTATCTCAATGTGTTTCAATTTATCGTGAAACACAAGGTTCTCAGACAACTTCACACAACTCTGGTCATCACAATGTATAATGGTAGGATCCATCTCATGATCAAATACATCTGTCGGGAGCTTGTGAAGCCACACTACTTCGCAAAATGCCATACTCAATGCTATATACTCTATTTATGTGGTACTCAAGGCCACAGAGCTCTGTTTTCTATTGCACCATGAAACCATGGCAGATCCGAAGGTAAAACAACAACCAAATGTTCTCTTCCGGTCCATTGTACTCCCTTCCCAATCTGCATCGGCATATCCCTGAAATCTTATGTCTACACTAGAGGCATATTTCATGCCATATCCAACTGTGCCTCATAGATATCTCAATATATGCTTTGTTGCTATCCAATTAGTCTATCTCAGTCATGTATCACAAATCTCTCTAGTTGCTCAATGTAAACTTCTTCCTCAATCTCACCATTGAGACAGGTTGTCTTTACATCCATCTGATGTAGTTTCCAACCCATAGATGTAGCTACTGTAATGATAGTATGGTTGGAAGTGTGTCGGGCTACATAAGAAAATGTATCCTCATAATCAATTCCCTCCACATGTGAGAATCCTATGGCTACAAATCTCTCTTTGTATTTCTCGACACTTCCATCAGTTGCATGCTTGATCTTATAGATCCACTTGGAAGTCACTACAGACTTCCCTTTTGGTCTCGAAACAATATCCCACACATCATTCTTCATGATGGACTGATATTCTTCTTCCATGGCATCTTTCCATACCTACTGACCTACTGCTTTTCCATGACAAGAAGGATCGATATCAATGATGTGGCTCATGGCTGAAAAATAGGTCGAAAATCTCTTTGGTATCTTGCTCTCTTGGAATGTACCTTGAGGAGCTGCATGGCCCTTAGCCTCCTGCAAAGTTTATCAAGCCCAGGAAGGCCTTTTATGGCCTACTGCAATGTATCTGGGGATATCAACTGGATTAACTGGATCAACTGGAGCAACTGGAATAATGATTGTCTCCCTCTGAACTATTGAAGGGGAGAAGGTATTGTCTCTTCCTTCTTCTAAAATAGTTTGACTCACTATGAGTCAAGTGACTCTCTCTGAAGTTTGAAGGATAGACATATTCCTTTTTCTATGTTGCTAACCTAGATATATCTCATGTCTTCTCAAGTCCTCTATTGACTCTATAGTACTTTGTTGACCTCCGTAATAGGATAATAACCAAGATGGCCTCCCATAGGGATAACAACCAAAATGGCCTCCTATACTAGAATAGTAATCAATCAAGAAAAGTTGGACTCCCGTACCAGGGATAATGTTCCAAGTCATGAGGGCTCCCACACCCAGGATAATACCCTTTATTATCAAAATGAAAGAAATTACATAGTAATGTTTAAATCAAATAAGGAATGCATCACAACAACTTACCCTAGTCTACAGTTATGGTCACTCTTGTATTTGGTCTTCCTAAGAAAGGTTAGAGGAATTAATCCTCATTTTTCATGTCTTCTTCTTTTTGAGGTGGGTCTGGATCAATGTCAGTGGTGGAAGCATATTGTCTTCCTTTCTTTTGGTAGGAAAATTTCTCGCAAAGTGTCCATACTTGTCACATCTGAAGCACTATATCTTTGACATGTCTTTTCTCTGATCATAACCTGAAGCTGATGAAGTCTTCTCATCTTTGAATGTTTGCCTGAAGTTTCTTTTATTTCTTCCTCCTTTCTTTGTATAAAGTGCAAGGGCTTGACTGTCATCATGAGGGGAGTCTTCCACTCCTATAGCTATAAGTCTGATTTGTTCTTGGGTACAATGTGTCCACAAACAATCAAAAGTACGCAGATTTTCTCTTCCGCTAATACTTTGAAGAAATGGTTCCCAATGCTTTGGAAGATTATTGAGAGTGGTCAAAACAAGTTCTCTATCGGATATGATTTCTCCAATGACACCTATATGATCTCTGACATCTTCATAAAGAAGGTAGCAACGATGTCACCTTTTGTCATCTTGATATTTTGAAGCTGGCCCTTCAATGTAAGAGCTCTGAGGGTGTTGTCACTCTCAAACATATTCTTCAATGCCTTATACATTTCATAAGTTGTCTTCAGGTTGTAAATACGAGGCAAGAGATGATCTATTACTGACTAGATGATTATCTTCCTTGCCTTGACGTCATCTTCCTTCCTTTCTTCCTTCTCTTCATCGGTAGTTGTCTCTGGTAAAGCCTTTTGTATTGTCAACAATAGATATTCCTCTTCAAGAGTGATCTGAAGTCTTGACTTCCAGTAACTAAATTTGCTTGATCCATCAAGCCTATCTTCCACCAAGGTTTTGTTCATCATGTTTTCAGATTCTTCACAAACCCTTACCAATTGGGCTAGGAAACCTAATGACTAGGCTAGGCTAGCAATCTTAGGTTTTGTTGGGTTTATGAATGCCAACAATAAGACTTGAAAGTAAGAAGAACATTGGTGAGATGAAAATCTCCTTCAATGAGCTACATAAACCCTAAATCTGAATTTTCTGCAGAAAAATTGTGAAACCCTAGGGTCAAAAATCCAAAATTCTCTGAATTGCACTCTAAGAGTCTATGAAGGTGCGTTGAAGGAGGTCATACACTCCTGTCCAATTTTCAGCCCCAACATCCAAGTATAAAGTGTTGAAATCACTCAAAAGGAGAGGGTCGTACGAATTTTCTGGAAACCCTAGGAGGGTTGTACGGTTCTGCAAAAGAGGAGGACGACTTGCTTGAAGCTTGTGCAATGGGTTCTTCAAGACCTATGCTCTGATACCATGTTGAATTTTCACTATTCTAGGCTCAAGCATGAGGTTTATTTCAATTTTAGCATTTACTTGAACCATAAACAAATGCAACTACACCATTCACAATTGTTGCAATAACCAAGATCACAAGAAGAAATACCATCCAGAAGAACACAAGAAATATCTTGGGAAACCCTTCTCACAAAGGGAATAAAACTCAACAATCCATTGCTATATTCTCAAGAGAAAGACCTCCCACACCATAGACCTAGCACATAAAAGGGTGCTCTCCAAAACCAAGAAGCTTGTGCCCAAGAGTGGTGTGCACTTCAGCCCTAGAATATGTACTTGTTGAAATTCCTAAATTACATGTGAGTTGTGTGTTTCTTCAATGGGTAAATTACCTTTATTTATACTAGACTAGACAAACCAAAAGTGGTGTCTAATGGTACAACAGGGATGACCTTAATAACTCAGAAAATAATTAATTATTACAATAAACATTAATTATCTTTCACATATGGTGGATTCGACCTGTACCCTTTACATCACAATTTGGGTTACATGTAAATCTTACTCTTAGACAATATAGCAAGGGATCTCACATGCCCATTAGTGCTCAACCACTAGGGGCACGTCCACATGTGCTCAGCCACAGGGACGTCCTACTCAACATAATCATCTGGAGTACCACATCGTCTCAAATCTCTACACAGAGGAGAACGATACACCCATCACATGGGAACCTTCACCCCTCACAGGGGTACACAACATGTCATCTCAAATGACACACCCATCTCATGGGCATCCTCACCCCACACATGGGCACACAACATTCCATCTCAGTCTCAGAGTGGAACAACACACCCATCACATGAGCACACCTAACTCACAGGCTCTCTCAATGCTCGTCTCACTTAGTCTTAGAGGAGTACAAGTCTTGGAGGATGCTCACGAAGCTGTAATCATCAACAAAAGGGGCAAGGTACAAATTTCCATCTCAATTTGAATGATACAAAGAAATCACATGGGTTCACATAAACTAATCTTATCAATGTTGCAAATCTATTGAGATTGATATCTCTTTATTGTTTACCTTTCAGATTTTGTGTAATTAACGCACTAATGAAAAATATTATTACCTAATACTATACAATGTTTAAAAAATGATTTGTTTGGACCAATGAATAGGAGTATTGGAAATACAAAGTAGAGCTATGATCAGTAATAAATGTAGTGCCATATTAGTACACTCCATCACTGACTACCCTACAACTCAGGGGCTCAATTTAATGCATAATTATACATCTCTAGTGTGTTTATCCTTTTCACTTGAATTTGTTTTTTTTTTTTCCTTAAATTGTAATTTTAGTTTATATCTAAGTGAGAAATGTTAAAAAATTCCATAGTGAATTGAAAACCTACCCAAGGATACCTTTAGAAAGTTTTAGGGACATTTTCCCTACCAAACAATTGCAAGAATGTAATGTGTTAAAGAGTAACCCAATTATCTGAGTCCCCATTCTTCAATCATTTCATTTTGGAATTCATATGAGTTGCAACACCAGATAATAATTTTTGTTGTCATTCTAGTTAATTAAATTTCCATTAACATTGAGAAATGATATATGTAGTGTTGATTTGATGCAACGCGTATTTAGTTAACATAATATGGAATACAATAGGGGAATGAAAAGACAACTAAAATTCCTTTATTTTATTTAAGCATCTTATTTAATTTAGATTCCTTTATGTTATTTAAGCATTCTATTTAATTTACCTTACCAAGATGCTTTTTTTTTCACGCGGAAAAAATAGTCTCACTGCTATTCTATTAAGAATCAAGTGAAACTTTCAAAAATACATAGTATGTTTGCATTGCTCTTTGTCCCTATATTCCTCAAAACAAACTTAGGAAAATTCCATATGTTCTTAAATACAATCTTTGTCACAAAAAGAAACTAGTACAGTTGGAGTTTTTGCCTTCTAGTCCATTATGTACATTAGTACCATCAAAGCATAGTCAAGGCCTAAATACCATGGCCAAAAGTACAACATGAAACTTAAAACTTAGGGAAACTAAAACATAGGGAGTTTGTCTACATGAGCTACTGCTCCTTCGACCAACTCCTCAATAAAAAACCACCCAGGAGTGCACTTCAAGGCTTGTTTAGAGAGTTGATCAACAACAATGTTGAAGTTTTTGTGAACATGCATGTATCTGATACTTTCAAATTTGTCTTGCATATTTTTTATCCTCTCTTTCTAGGGACTAATATATAAGAAATTCAGTTTTGTTTCACCTTTTATCCAATCAATAGTCGATTTGGAGTCGCCAACAACCATCAAATTGCTCAAAGAAAGTAGTGAAGCCAGATGTAACAGTCCCCATAATCCAATGTTAAATTGGACTATGGGGACTGCACCATCAAAGAATCCAATTGGTGCACTCTTTAACCCAATTAAAGAGTAACCTATTTTCTATATCTACACCATCAAAGAATCCAATTGGTGAGTCATCAAAATAAACTGGACTAAGGATATAATCCAAACTGCCAGGTTTTGCCTCATCGTGAAATTCTTGGATAGAAAGAAGATTTTTTTTTTCTATGGATGAATCTTGTCTAGCACAATTCTCGAATAACCTCTTATTTCGGTATTTCCAAATACCCCAAATAACCATGAATGGAATATGTCTTAACTTTGGATATTTAAGGAGATTATCTTCCAATCCCTTTTCTCCCCACTCATCATGAATCATCAATTGTGAAAGGGCCTCTTTCCAAATTAATTTAGAAACAACACAGTGAGTAAAGAGATGATCAGTTGAGTCTTTGCCATTGAGACATAAGCTGCATACTGAAGGCTCGATGCCTCCTCTACGTTAATAATTGACTCCAGTAAGAATATTGTCCATTATACATAACCAAATAAAACATATGATCTTGCTCGGAACATTAACATGCCAAATGGATTTGTACCACCATCGGTTTTCACCCTTTAAGTTAGAGAATAAAATGGACTGGTAAGACTGCTTAACAGTTACATTGCCCAAATCCCAGTTTCATGACCATACTAGTTTGTCACATGAGTCCTTTAAATATATGCCATTAGATCGAATAGCAAGGATCAAATTGTCCCATTCCAGAGCTAGCTCGCTTGAAAGGTTGAGTTGTTTAGAGTCTATCCAAACTATCGAGGATGCCGAATTATTTGGAAGAGCAGCTTGGGCTAATGAAAAAATATTCAAATTATGAAGATGGGAAATAAGGGGATGTGAAAGAAAACACCAGTCATTCCCTCCAACAAAGGCATCCATACCTAGAGAGATTTGTTTACCGCAACCCACAGTCCAGGCCGTCCACTGCAGAATAATTGGCATAGATGTCATAAGATTCCTCCAGATAACCGAGGCAACATAATGTTTGAAATCATTCCTTTTGATCCAAGATGGCACATCTATACCTTTCATGTATTTTTTCCTCAACACTTTACTCCACAGACAGTCGCCAAAGAGACCCCTCCAGCATGATTTTGCAACCAAGGAAAGAGCAAACCACTTTAAATTTTGTAAACCCCAACCTCCACAGATGCTAAAATAATTCAAATTCCTATTATTAATGATATGAGAGAAGTGTTTACAAAAATACTAGGAATGTATATGTGGCTAAGGATTGTTATATCCTATGTGGAATAATGCATTTTGGAATATTTGTATCTTTTATAAGGGTTTTCATTGCGGATATAGATATCCCTGCATATTGCAGGTTCCACACACATTCCTTATTAATCCTACACTTTATAGGTCCATGACATCTATTTATGGGTATTTCCAAATTCTACATCTATCTTTCAACCCCTATTAGATTCTCCAAGTTGTCTTTCATGTTCTTAAGTTTGTTAGAAATCAAGAACCTTGTCATCATGTAGCTTAAGGAAAATCAACCTTTTCTCATTACTACAAGGATGGGGAAGACATGATGTCATTATTAGTGTTAAAGTTGATTTTAGTTACACCAAAAAGCATGAAGGTTATAATTAGTCCTGCTAAGAATTTATGAACATTTTTATGACACCACCATCATTATATGTGGTTGAATCCCTAAGAATTTATGAACATTTTTATAACACCAACATCATTATATGTGGTTGAATCTCTTTCCTTTGATAAGATATAATTGATTTTTTTTTATTAAAAGCAAGTTCTATAAAAAAAAAATATATATATATTTAAATACAAAGCAAGAACAAAGTCTTAAATGTCTTACTTAAATGAAGAGATACTTTAAACTATCTATTAATACCTTACTTTCCAGATTTTATTTCTTTCTTAAGACGCCTAAACCTTTCATTATGTTAAAATAAAATAAAATATAATTAACATTTATAATTGAGGGAAATACCTGAAATGAAAGGAATTTTTATCATTCAGGTTTTGACCTATCTAACTCCCGCATGTAAGTAAGTATAACCTTATCTTCCACACAATGTAAATAATAAACTCTACAAGCTATTTCCTTGTATAATTTGAGCTAAACAAATTATTCTTAGTGGATAAACGATTAATTTTCCATAAGGACCATGTACATACAATATTTTGCATACGCTTACATTTAACAAATTTAGAAGATAGATATCAAAATGGTTGTTTGGGGATGAGACCCTGAATGATGCAAACTAATTTCCAGCCTTACACATCTAATAATTCGGTCATAATATCCATAGCCAATGGTGTAAGAGGAGCGAACACTTGAAGCCTTGAAAGAGGAGAAGCAACACAGATGCAAGGAGACTCAACGATATCAAAGCCAAAGCAGCCATGGCGAGGGCGGGTCTGGTGTTAATCAACATGTTCTGCAACCATCCGACGAATTGACAAATATCTGAAGTATAAAGTACGCTGTGGAGGAGCGTACTTTATTTCCTGCATATTCAGCTCCTGCATCCGTTTTCTCAAAACTATCATCTCTGCGTCCACTATGCTTGGATCACCTGCAATACCAGTTTTCTTGAAAATAAACATCAAAATAGAATTTGGATTCCGTACCCACAAACAGCTAGACATAGAAGCGCTGATTGCTTAGATATTCATTTATGAAAACTAGAAAGCTGAAAATGACCAGATCAAAGTACCTGAGCCAATTTGGTTGGCGCTAGAGCTCGTGGCTTCAACAACAGCTCTTCTCAAGATGATCCTGTGAATCTTGAGAACTGATCTTCCCAACTTTGTGTGAAGATGCAATAACCCGCACAGACTTGCTGCTCCATGGACAGCCCCGCTAGCTTTAATCCACTGCTTTTATCAAGTGATTAATACGAAGTGATGAGGATGAGAAATAATTGCAACTGCAATATTTTAGTCAGAGTGGAAATAAGGGAACGCTTAGAGCGTAATCGTTATTGTGTGGAGAGGGCAAAGGCCAGGGAATTTGTCCCGGGTATATCTAGACGCGGCGTGCGGAATCTGGCAGGGGTAACACAAAAAGCGGACGAAATGGTGGGTATAGAATCGGAGAAGTTGAATTCGGCTTTGGGCTTTGGGATCTCTCAAGCAATAAAATGCGGCGTCGAAACTCCGCCGTTTTGTAGGAGCCGGAAATGAGAGATCTGGCGTCCGAAAACCGGAT
>CBVK0100919413.1:0-20861 GCA_900067695.1 Picea abies | reverse complement strand
AAAACCCTAATTCCTTAACCAGAAATAGAAAACCATTGGCAAAAACCATGTGCCGAAAACCACCTAATATCATGTGGTCCCGGAAATATATCGTCCTGGAAATATGTCGGCCCGGTGATAATATGTCGGCAATATGTTGGCCTGAAACCGACGAAAATATGTCATCCCAAAAAAAATTTCTTGGGGGCGCTGCACCCCCCCTCTTACCCCCCCGCGCAGATCGTAACCTTTTACCAAGAGTAGTGCAGATCCTTACCTTTACTTTAAGGTTGAGAATGGTGAATCAATAATTCTACTAATGTACGTGGATGTGTTGTTTCTAACAGGTGCAGAAAAGATCATCATTGAATGTAAGAGAAAATTGTCTGCAAAATTTGAGATGAAAGATTTAGGAATGATGCACTACTTCTTGCGACTACAAGTTTGGTAGAGATCAGATGGGATTTTCCTAAATCAAGGAAAGTATGGTGTGGAAATCTTGAAGAGGTTCAAGATGTTGGAATGTAAGGCCATGGTTATTCCGATGGTATCAAATCTAAAGTTTTTGCAGGATACAACTTTAGAGATTATGGATTCTATCTTATACAGGAAGACAGTGGGCTCGTTGATGTATTGGCGAACACAAGACCGTATATATGTTTTTTTGTGAAAACCCTGAGTGAACATTTGGAGGAGCCAAGACAGGTTCATTTCGTTTCAACAAAACATATGTTGAGGTACCTGAAGGGAACTCTAGATCATAGTTTTTGTCGGGATAGATCTGACCATGAGTTTGGATTGTATGGATACTCAGATTCAGATTGGGCTGACAATATTCCTGACCGGAAGAGCACTTTAGGATATTGTTTTAGTCTTGGCTCCAGTATGGTCTTGTGGAGTAGTAGGAAGCAATGTTGTGTGGCAGTCAATATGACTGAAGCTGAGTATGTGGAAACATGTGCAATGAGCAGAGAAGCAGTGTGGCTTCAGAAGCTATTGTCTAGGTTATTTGGTCTTGGATTGGAGGCAACTTGCATTTGGTGTGACAACCAGAGTTGCATGAAGTTGTCAAAGAACCCGGTGTTCCATGACAGGTCGAAGCATATCCAGATCAGATACTACTATATCACGGATATGGTATAGAGGCGAGCAGTGAGGCTCCAGTTCATGACTATCGAGGATCAAGTTGCAGGTGTGTTCACCAAGCTGCTGTCAAGGATGAAGTTTTAGTACTTCAAGGACAAGCTTGGCATGTTCCCTTCAGAGGGAGTGATATGTGGAATTCATCCAGCATGAAAAAGGGATGGCACTAATTCTGGAGGATCTCATCCAACATGAAAAAGGGTTGGCATTGAGACAGGAGTGTACATGATCAGGTATTGATGCATCACATGGAGTGGATGTCTTGGGGACATGTTGTAGCTATTGAGAGTTACCCACAGACCTTGGATGCATGTGGTGAAGTCATGTTGCACTATGGATATCCAAGGATGTATATATTTTCATGTTCAACAATCAATGGATGTGAGATCACGTGGTATCAGACTTGGAGTCTGTGTTCGGAAAGAATACCTTCCTAGTTAAGAGGGAGTGTTAATATTTTTGGTGTAACTACATAATATATTCTTGTATAGTTGTTTTGTTCAAACCTTTAAAAGGTTATTATAATTATACTATACAAGGCAGCTCAACAAAAATTATTATATTATTGGAATTTTACTTATAATTGTAAAAAGCCCCATTGTGGCTAGTCAACCCTATTTTATGGGTTAGTTAGGCCAAGAGTCATGTTGCTGGATTTTCTCCCCTACAAGTGTTTCCCAGGATAATTTTTGTGTTCTATTGTATCTGTGATTTTCTATCTTTCAGTGATCCTACTATAGTTGCTATTGGATTAAGTGATTGTAATTGTGTAACTAGAAAATTTAAAATTCCAACAGTCCCTAGGTCTTCACACTCTCATAAAGTCTATGATTCTAATCGAGTTCTAATACCATATCATGATAAATGGAAATTGAACACAAAGAAAATGAAGATAACTCGAGAGAGTTCTTCATATTGCATTGATTAAATGAGAAGTAAAATTCTTCTTAGAAAGGGTTACATACTAATCGAGTCGATCCACTTTATGAATGTGTGATAGACCAAGATGAAGACTAAAGTTCAATAAAACATAAAAGCATAAAATATCTTAAATTAAAAAATAACTTTATATTTAATGCCAATGCCTAATATCTAATTGACCATTATTATTCTGACATTTACTTTAACAAAATCCTTTACACAGATTCAATTCCAAAATTCTTGTACCATGCCAAGCTATTATTCTCACTCCTTTCTTTTGGCTCCCTTAGATTCTTGATTTCACCTCATCTTACCTGAATTCATCCCACTCTACATCATCTTTCCTCACCTACTCCCATTACCACCTTATGTTAGCCTATGTTTCCTTTCCTTGGAGCTTCGACCTTTAAGAAACAATACATAAAGTGGAAAAGTAATGAAGTATTGTCTATCTCTAGGACAATTTTTGCAAGAAATAGGGTGAACAAGTTGGTTGGTCGCTCCCATGCATTTTATTACAACATTTGGTACCTCTACTCATGGTTTTCTTTGCAAAAGAGGCCACATTCAACTCGTTTTGCTTGGGTAATCTTGATGGTTTGTTGCCATAAAAGTGGGAACCCTCCCTTCATGGGGAATGAATAAGGGTTCTAACTATTAAATCCTTGTTCATGGATTGCATCCTAACATCCTTGCATCATGGAAATATACTCCTCTCACTCCCCTTGGATTATTGATTGTATCTTTTGAAATCCTTATTTATCTTTGTTTGTGGGTTTTGTTAGACATTTTCTGTCCAAGTGACCATACCTTTATCATCCTTTTTTGGTGGTTTTGTTGGACATTTTCTCTTCAAGTAACATATTCATGATATACTCTACATTTACAAGGTTTGTATTCATTCTCAAGGTCATGAAAAGGTCACATAATATCCTTAGCTTCTAAAGGGTGATCTTATCAGTCGACATCAACAACTTTTGCTAGCTTGCCACCCATAGGCTAATGTAGTTATGGTTTTTTTGCTCCTTTACCCTCTTTTATTTCAACATTATTTATTATTTACTTCTGCAACATCTTCTTGTTTACTTGACATTGTGCACATTCCTAATTGATTGCCTACTTTAGATTTATCAATTTTCTTGCTTTTATTTTTCTTGCCATTGATATTTTTCCTTCAATTGGTCTAAATGAAGTGAAGGTGAATTAGGCTAATTAGGTATTTAGGGAACTTTCTTTTTATGCATGTTCTAAGTTGAATTCATGTCCCACCTCTAACATGGCCTCCTTGAAATGTACATGAGGCTAACCAAACTCTTCAACAAGACGTCGTGTAGATTTGGTTCTCGAGAGTTTCCTTTGCAGAAGCTCAACCCATCAAATCTTGCATTGATTTCCTTATGTCCATGCAACCTTGTGTTTTAGTGTATTCTAGTCCTCATTTCATCATGCGATTACATCACAGTGTGAAGAGGTTGAATAGTTGGATAAAGAACATAAGGGTTATGTTGGAGAACTATAATTTCTCTTTTGGTGAGACCTTTTAAATCAAAATTGAAAACTAAAATTGTGGTTGCAAACTACATGATATAGATTGGGAAATCATATGTATTAATGCTTGGAGACAACCATTGTTTTAGGTGTCACCAAAAGGCAATTATGTAGAGATGGTTGGGAAGAAGTTTCTAAGGCTTCCATAGAGTTTGGAAAATATTTGCTAGTGAGGAGAAGTTTCCAGGGAAGCCATAGAACTAGAAGATTTTTGTTGACTTGTAGAGATTTCTAGGGGATAGAAATAATAGCTTGAAGTGAGAGTATTCTCCAGGAGGTAGCCACAATGATGGTTATTGTTTGTCGAAGAGAGTTTTCCATTTAGGAGAAAAGGCATGTAGGAGGACGTTCTTTGTTTTGGAGTTGATATTTGAAGTTATTTCTTTATTTTTAGAGATTTCATAAAAAAATGGAAAGCCTACAAAGTAAAATAGGTTCATGTCCTCAAAAGTTTAATGGAAAGATGTGGATGTTTTTGGGCATGATCTGATGAGTGGTTTTTGGCTTAGGTGTCCTAAGGACATTACAAATAGTAGGATCTTTTATGTTTCCTTTGTATAAGCTGAGTCTAAGATAATGATTTACTTTAGGCAATGATAGGAGCAATGCAGTTAAATGACATGAGGATGTACCATTACAATTGACAAGCTACAAGACAATCGTTTTTAAAATGTTCATCACATTGCTGGTCTAAGTAGGAATATGTGCTATCCCAGTCAAATTGTAGAAGAATATGTGCTTTTCCAATCAAATTGTAGACATTGTATGCATGTATAAGTTTGGTACACGACAAGCAAATTCCTAGTGAAAGACAAAAGGAATAAGTTTATAACTTTAGGAGTTGAGGATCATGTAATATACAAGTTTTTGGATGTGGCAATGACAAATTCAAATGACTTGGTGACAAAAGTTTCATAGGAGTTGGTGGGTAGTGGAGATATCGATGTAAATTCATTTTGGTATCAAAAGTATGGACATTTGAGCTTTCAACATCTTTCTCTTTTGATTAGGTAAGAAATGGAAGTTGGTCTACCTCTTATTCAAGAGAAGGAAAGGGTGTGTGCAACTTGTGAGGTAGAGGAGCAACATAGGAGATGTTCTTGACATCGATAGAGATTGGAGAGAAAGCAAATTGTTGGAGTATTAATATTTGAAGATTAGATGGACAATGATCACATCAACATTATTAGTTGCTAGGTATCTTTTGATTCTTGTCTATTATTTTTCGTAGAAGTTGTGGGTCATCTTTTCTAAGGAAAATTCTAGTGCATTATGTTCAAAAAATAAATTTAACACACTAGTTGAAGAAAAAGTTTGTAGAATTTTCCATAAAATAGTGGAGAGTTTGAGGAATCTAACTCTAGGAAAGAGATATTTACTTTAGGAAATGGTAGGAGCCATGTGGTTGAAGGACATGGGAATATACAATTGCAACTGACAAGCAATAAGAAATTATTTTTTTTAAAAGTTCTTAACATTTCTAGTCTAAGTAGGATTTTTTTTTCCAGCGAGATTGTAAACAATAAGTAAATTCCTAGTAAAATATAAAAGGTGCAGAAAGGTTATAAATTTAAGATCACGGGATCATGGGATGTATACGTTTTAAGTTGTGGGAATGATGAGCTCATATGAACATAGTTACTAACTTGACGAGAACCTCTAGAGTTCTTGTTGTTTTAGAGGTTGCATTTAGTGGCTAATTTTACCCCTGTTTTGAAAAGCAGTGCTATCCCTTTTTTTGGGGGGGGAGGGACCATTTGAAATTACCACATTTTGCAACCACGGTAACATCATAATGTTGTCAAAAAAATCCTTAAAATCAACCCCTGGATCAAAAAGTGGTGCTAACAATATCATTTTTTTATTTTGGAGGTTAAAGCTACATCTTCTTTGAAACCTCTAGACTTGACAACTAGTACAATTGCAACGTAAACCTTACAATTAGCCCTTGAATTGAAAAGTTATGCTTTCAATAACACCCTCTTATTTAGGGATAAAATTGCAACTTTTTGAAATCATGGCCTTGACAACCAGTACCCTTGGAACCAAAATCTTAAGACCAACTGTTGAATCGAAAAGAGATGTTATCAATAGCACCCTCTTTTTTTTCGGGCTTAAAATTGTAACTTTTAGAAACCATGGCTTGAAAGCCCAATATTGTTACAAAAAAATAGTAAAAATGAAAAAAAAAATAGAAAGAGAAAAAACTAAAAGAGATGGGAAACCCTCCCCCCAACCCTTTGTTTATTACATTCTCTTTCCTTCTATTCGTGCTTGGTCAAATTTCATGTTCTACACATTCATGGATGCCTTCATTTTTCTCATGTCATCTATGGCTCTTCCTATGTAGCTTCTTAGCTTCTATGTTTAGGGCACCTTCATTTGCTTTGGCAATGAGAATCAAATATAGGATTGAATCTTGGTAGATCTTACCCCACATAATCTCTTCTCTTTTTGTTAGACTGAAATAACTTCATTGCATTCTCACACCTTCTCTAGGTGGATTATTTGTCTATGAAAATAGTGCACAACATAGATTTTCCTCTACCCTTTATGTTTTCTATTTCCCTTTGAATGTAAATCAAGATCTTATGGAGTACCTTCTTCATAAATTGTGGGTCTAGCTCTTCTTCTGATTCACCATCTAATAGCATGAGTTGGTATCTCCTTCAGATACGACTATGATGAAGGCTTCCTTCCCAGATATGGCAATGCCCTTCTCATATACTATCATTTTATACCTATTCATAGCCTCACTTATATAATTCCTTTGATAATTGGATAGGTGGATTATAAAACTACTTTGACCTTTTCTATTTTTAATTAGTTTATAACCTTGAAACCTTTATATAATCAAACAAATAATTAAGAGAATAATAAAGAATTACCAAGTTACAGACTTGTCTCTATTGGACTCTCACAAATCACACACTAACAATCAATCACCACCAATTCATATTCCAACTATTACCTAATTCAAAAAGACTATTCTTAGTGAGTAAATTAGTCCACATGATGAACTTTTGTTTGTTGTCCCAACATTGTTTGTTGTCACTTAGTCTTTTTTTATTATTTTAAAAAAAAAATTGTTGCTTGATTCATCCAATCCATTATCTCCTCGAAAATAATTAGATGAGTGAGAAATAACAGTACCACAATCAATTCAAAATCTCCCCAAATCAATGGTTCTAAATGACCAAGCATTATCTGTTGTGATTTTGGTTGGAATACCAAGTTTGGTGATGATATTCTCCTCTATTAATTAATGATTAATTTGTTGGTTGCCTCTTTTTGTGTATTTCCACCACTGACCTAGCGAAGTGATTATCATCGTGACGATCCATTTGAAACCATTGCTAGAATTTTTATGGAACTCCTTGATAATATCCAATCCCCACCTCTAAAAAGGTATTGTGCAACACTGCCATGAGCTCTCAAAGTGTTCTCTGCATAATCAATTGTGAAATACTACCATGAGCTCTAGTGTCTTTTTATAATCCATAAACCCAAGTATCAAACCATATAGATTTTTCCATCCCAATCTATCTTGGGCAAGACAATACTTAGTTGTAGTCAACCTCAATGCTCTTTTTTTATGGTCTAGCAAGTGATTTGGGAAACACAAATTCTAGAAGTAATAAATAATGTTGTTGTACTATTTGTGTCACTGTAAATCTTCAAAATCCACCAAGGTCATATTAGGCTAGGTTCACCTCCAATTTGTATAGCTTCTTCATTTTTCTGTGTCAACAATTTGACCAATCCTCGACCCTTCATGAATTTGGCAAGGGTTGAGCTATAAATCATACCCTTGAATTCTTGATATCCAATTTCCTATTTTACCTAGACATTCTTGTTGATAAAGGATATTGTTCACCATTGGAAGAGGGAGAAATGCCACAATCCTGGTATGTCCAATATAACTCCTAAAATGCTTCAAGGCTTGCACTAAAATATGGGTCTATTTCAACTTCTCTAAAGCCTATACTTATAAAGGATATAGGCTTCTCAAAGTTCTCACCAGTCCTTTGTAAAGGCATACCAAAATTTTTATCCTTTGATGCAAAAGAGAAAATTTTAAAATCATGAGAATAACTAGGAGTTACCAATAGCAGTGTTAAAACAATTTCATCCTCAATCTCTTGAAAGGCTTCCATACTTTTTTTACTCTATATGGACTCTTGACCCTTCTTTAGCATGGATGAGATAGGTTTGGTAATCACAATGAATCTTAGTATGAACCCCACCACAATGAAGTTGATTTGGCCAAAGAATAATCACATTGCCTCCTTGTTGAAAGGTAATGGTACTTGTTGAATACCTTATGTTCACGTTAGATCAATTTTGACACCATCAATCAATTGTGACACCATCTTTGGATACAATGTGGCCCAATATTTTTCTTTCATTCAACCCAAAAAATGACTGCTTGGGGATGTGAGAAATGGCATTCTTTATGCATTTTTCAAATACTTGGCTTGAAATGACAAACATATGCAGTCCCATCTTTAGAAAATTGTGAAATCATCATGATAAATCACATTAATCTTACCCATGTGTCTTGAATGCATAACTCATAGCACTATGAAAATGTGGATACGACATTTAGCAACCTCAATGACATCCTAAGGTACAAGAAAGTCCCCCATGGTTGATGTTCCTCCTGTACAAGCCTCTGATTATACCTTGAAAAACCATTCTACATAGACATAATACGTTATCTTTTGACCTTTCATAGCAAATGCTCCATATTTGGAAGTCGATAATTGTTTTTGAGAGACCACTAATTCAAATTCTTGAAGCGAATAGGAAACCTAATTTCACCATTATTTTTAATTGGCACCAAGTTGGCCACCCATGATGAATGTCTTGTGGGGGCAATAATTTGGGGCTTGATCATTTTTTGTAATTCCTTATGTATAAATTGAGCTAGTTTTGGATTGTATGCCTTCTCTTTTCTATGAATGGTTTGGCCTATATGAGTGTTGAATAAATGGACACTATGTTGATAGCAAACCCCCCCTCAAGAGTACCGTGACAGAGGCACACCCTCTAAAGGAGAAGTCTAGGGTGTCAACACTTGTATGTAGACACATGCTATAGTGGAAGTGTAGTTAGAAGATCCCGAAACTGATATCTTGACCCTAAAGACTTAGTCTGATGACTCAATCAAGGGTGTGGACCAGTTGTTTGGAGACACAAATATTAAAGAGCCAGAGGTTACAACACTCCCTAGTCAAGGAGCCATTCCACGACAATAGCCACCCCATGCATGTTCTAGTCCCAAAAAGGTACATTCTTCTTTTCTAGTGATTAATAGTTTAGTTATGATTAATAATGTAAGACAACAATGAGTAGTAGGGACTAGTGATGGTATGGAGTGTTGTAGGAAAATATCCCAGCGGATAGGTAGATTGCCTCAAAGAGCTAGACCCTAACTCTAAGACAGAAAGTGCTTAACGTGGACACTGAATTCCTTTCAAATATATACAAACTAACACATGAGAAGGAAGGAAAGTAGTAGTATCTCTTTATCGACGTTTGTCCCTGCATGCTCCAAATCGAGCTCCAAACTCTCGCTCCTCGCTGAGTCCTATAGACAAAAGAAGTATGACCGCTTCCTACTCTACTGATATTAGCTTGAAAACAGATCTATCTATCAATGATAAGTTCATGTAAGATCAGACACAAACTAGAAATAAATAGGCCAAGCATGTCGTATTAATGAGAATAACGACAACAATACTTACAATCGTAGATGTGAATGCGACAGCTTCATCAAGTCCCCTTCATCTAACCTTTTCTCGAAATATCCGCAACCTAGATGATAGAAGCTTCAATGATCACACTCCTTTGATTGACTGTGGGTTTCCTATCAGATCATAGGTTTTGTGATAGCAATTCTTCCTTCTTTTCACCACCATAGAGCCTACTTATATAGGTTAAGAGGAGCTTAACCTCTTGAGTTATCTTTGGAAAAAGTTGAGGAATTCCCTCCTTAGATCAGGGATCTCTTGATGGAACCAAGAATTCAAATGCAACTGCCTTCCAAACATGAAATATCCTCCCCTTATTCTCCTCAACGAGCCAACTACTACCTCAGATTAAATAGTGCTCCCTCAAGAGGGACATTAGAGCGCTATAGCACTCCCTAGGCAGCTTGAGGGGGGCACCAACGCTCCAAGGATGGATAGCGCTCCTTCAGAGGAGAAGATGGGTGTTATAAAACTCCCTGAAACCTTATAGGGGAGTGCCAGCACTCCTAAGGTTGATGTAGGGGAGCGCTCACCTTCAAAATCTTTGTTTAAGAGCTCTTCTCAGGTGATAAATGTTCCTGGACTTTAGTTAATCATTTCCCCTCCTCCAAATCAAGTGTATGAGATGTCTTAATTGCCTCCTTAGTGTAGTTATTATGGTAGTATGCTTGAACAACATTTGTGACACTTGTGAACAACTTGTGACACTTGCGAAAGCTGTAAGGAACATGCAACACTTGCGACAGTTGAAATGAACACGCGACACTTACGACACTTATCGAAGTGAGCAATATTGAGGTGTAACAGATTGCCCCCCCAAAGTATGAAGTTAGAAGATGCGAACGGATAACTGAAATGCTTTGTAGACGTTCTAGCAAGGGTATAGACTCAGAGAACCTGACAGAAGCTACACACAAACATTCAACAAATATCATGACATATTTCAAAACCCAAGGTAGGCATACGTATGCTTAGGTGATCAAGACTTTCAAGATATGGCCGCCATAAAATACACTGCGGATCCATAATTGTATTGATAAGAAGGTATAGCCACCGAAGATACAATGTGGATCTATAATTTGATGGCTTGGACTGATCATAGCCATGAATAATACACAGTGGATCTACGAGATGACAAGACATAGCCACCACCAATACAAAGTGGATCTATATAACAGTATATGTGTTATTGGTCCAATAGAAACTCCTTCGAAACCTGGGGAAAGCATATATCAAAGTGATCACTCAACCCAGGGTCTTCTTACCAATCCCAATATGGTACGAATATAACCATGTGAATAGATGTCCTGATGTCGAACATGGCAGAAACCACTTGATTACCGGTCAATGGTGTGAACCGTTAACAAGTGCGAGGGAGATCACCATTAATGTCAATGATTCCCAAGGTACCCTAGTACATCCCAACGAATGTGAATGGATGAGATGGAGCTGAACATTCATGGAATCATCCTACTGTTGAATGTGAGAAGGCCGGCCATTGAGGCATGCAGGTCCCAAATTACTAACTGGTTTCTAAGCCTGATTCTTGGGTAATGTGTTGAAGTCGACAGGAATAGACTCGTTGAGGGAGGGCCTTGATGTATCCCCCATCAATGATATGAAATGACCACAGGGGTGTAATTTCTAGATCACACAGACATGGACTGACACAGGTTTTGAGGCAAGATATTTGGGATGGCTAACTCTCGAGGTAGATACTTCCCTTGAACACCGAGGCATAATAGCAAAACATGACATGGACCAAAACTATGTGGTGGATACTGTGAATTGCGTCAGGTGACCCAAAGGAATGAAAGGAACTCGAAGGATTGGCTCAGTGTAGAGGTTCAGCAGATTATGATGCGTGTAAATAACAAAGTGTCGTGTTCAAGGGCGACTCTAAGAATTGCTGGATAATGTTCTCAAGAGACTTCTTGGCTTGCTCCTTTCAATTTTTTCCCCCATCCAGATAGATGAGTACCTCTTTTTGATTTAATAATATCAAGGAGGATAACACATGCTCGATATAACTCACCTTTGGTAAGTTCCTCTTCCTTTATTTAATGAACCAGAAGAAGTAAGGGATCAGTCCCGTATGGGCCTGTTGATGTGTGTTTTAACGAGTCCAAACACAGAAAAATGAAAGGTTTTTTGGGATTAAATAGTTTGGAAAAAAACTTAAAAGAGAACTCTCTTAGTTCCTTTTTCATACAGTAGTCTAACAAGATCAAAAAGAGATAAACTATCACTCGAAAGACACCCTTTCTGACCTTTTAACGAGTGTGAAAGGAAGCAAGGTCACTCGACAATCTTTTCATATTGAGAGAGTCTGAAAAGGGTTTAAAGATGACTCCAGGGGGGTTTCTTTTTTGTGTGTTCGTGTATCCGTATGGGTCCGAAAAAGAGATAAAAGTTTACTCGGTTGCGTTCTCATATTGTTGAGCTTGAGAATGAACTAAGACTATTCTCATAAGCGCGACAAGGTAAATAATCCATCAGAACTGCCAGGAAACCTATGATGCCAAAACTACAAACCAGGGGTTTAGTGAAGCCATTATATTGTTTGAGAAACCCATAAATGACTATACCTTATAAAAAATGGAAATTTATAAATAACAATACGATGAAAATTTCATTTACCATTTCATTTTGCATAAGGATTTTAGAGTAGTGGAGATTCTCATTTTGAGGTGGATCTTGTTTTGCTCGCTGCCAGAGCTACGATTGACCGTTTTTCTTGTCGTTTGGACAAGGTAGATATTCATCTCTTCCTCTTTCAATTACATGGTTTAATATTCATTTTCATAGAATTATTTAATTTAAAATATGAATCCCTAAGTTTCCCCAAATAGAACCAAATTGGCCTATTTTAAAAACAATGAAAAAAGGGGATTCTTTTTGAAAAAACGTTCTAGAAGGGGATGCCCAAGATGACAATGCCTCAATAGCTAATTGGACGGGTCATTTTTGGTAAATAACCCATGAAAAAATCCCCACATATGCCCACGCAACCATAAAGAAATTGTTTTCATTTAAAAACGTTCCGTTGTTGTATGATAAATATTGAATGGATAAGAGAGGGCATGGTGATTGTAAAAGAGGGTGTGGTCACTTTAAATGATGTAGGCATTAGATTTCATATTTTTAGATTGCTTTTGAAAATTGCTGAAATGCCAAAATGTCGAAATAATGAATTTCTTTAATCGTTTTGTTTTGTAGGTGATTCCAGCGACCATGATCGAGTGGAAAGAATGAGAACATGAGATTGATGACTTAGCTTCCTTGTGGAGTCCTTTTACGTGGGCCGCATTGTGAGCTTATGGATTACTCAAATTCTTCAAGTTGCAAAAAATGAAGAAGGAGGTTTTGTTGCTTGAGCATATGATCGACCTATGGGATGTTGCGGAACAAGGATTATGGATTGGCACACAGCTTCTAACCATTGAGTTAGAAGATGTGTATTTCTTGACTGGCCTCTTGAAAAGAGGGGTTCTCATATCTTTTTCTGGGTAGAGGGTGCTACCTGAGCAAGTGGACGTGTATCTGGCACGTCACTGTGTCCTGGGAGCAAGGTTGGTAGGGGGTAGAATCCCTATCAAGGACATTCGAGAGCTACCCCTCCGGTCTATACTATTTTCCATCATGAGCATGACGGGCATTACTAGCACGCATATGGCATCAATATCATAGGTGGCTTATGGTGTCCAGTGTTTGGAACCAACACTATTCAATTGGAGTGCAGGGTTCCTTTGAAACGTGAAGGAACAGGTTTCATGGTGCCGGATGGGACAGAAACAGTTTGGTTATGGCTCTTTTCTGGTCTCATTTTTCCTGGAGCACATCCCCCAGATGCAGCCTCAGATAGCACTGGTGGTGTGACCAGTGGACGAACCAAGGATGGAGAGGTGGACCAGTCTATCTCCGAGGCTAGTAGCGGAGTCAGAGTTCTATTTCACTGGATATTTCTTTGCCTGGCTGAGATGGCAATATCTCTAGATAGAGGACTTCCCATATGCTAAGGTATATTTCCGCAGGAGCATGGATTTGATTTTACCCATGGGGGAAGACTGGGATGTGTCAGGTAAGAGACTGAGCCATACCTTGTCTAGTTTTGTTTTTTAAGTTTTTGATGTATATATATATATATATATATTGGGTATGTAGAAGAGTTTTTAACAGATGTATTATTTTCAACATGTAGACAAGGGAGCAGTGAGCCCGGTCAATATATCGATACAAGGACGGAATGGGGGCGTTCCGGTTGTAGCAGATCCGACACTACCAGTGATAGGTCTCCGGGAGGTTGAAAGAAACCTCCAAGGCCTCATGATGGGCATTCCTCCTCTGCGAAGGGGAGAAGTGCCTTCACATATGAAGAGGCACACTATGGGAGTGCCAAAGAATGTCAATTCTCTGCTGAGATGCGTAGTGCATGCAGTGATATGTTACTCGCAGCACAATGTAGTGTAGAGAGATTAGAGTCTCTCTGGTGATCATTTTTTGTATGCCTTGTCAGGCAACATTGTAGGGGTTTAGAGACTCGACATTTTTCTCTTCTACATACTTTTTGATGTAATCAAAATATTTCAGTCATGCCATATATATATATATATAGTTTTGAATTTTTACAGTGCCAATGATTTGTACATGATGATGTCTGTGATGTGTTCTAATTTACATGTAATGTACAATTTTTCTTTGCTTAAATCTTATATGTGGGTGAGATACTAATCCATGATGTAATTAGCTAACAAATCCAAAACACTATTAAGTTCTCTTGGGATGTGTCTATATTCAATGTAATCGAACATTCGTTCAAGGCAGCGAACTTGTAGGTGGAGACATAGCAGGATAGGACTACAGATAGTGTAGATACGGTTGAGTTGATAGACTATGAGTTGGGAGTCTAAGTAAACAATGATATGAGAGATACCTAGGGAGGAGGCTTGGGTAAATAGTCTGATGACAGCATGATATTCTACCATGCTGTTGGTTGCTGGTCCTAAGCAGATACCTCCTAAACTCACCATCTCGTCAAATTGGTAAATAACCCATGCTGCTGAAGAAATGTTCTGGGTATGTCGACTAGCGCCATCTATGAACCCAAAAAATATAGGAAAGGAATACATCATCTGCACATGAAAACACAAGCAAATTCATGAGTGGAAACGGTCAAGACTCGAGCACGTGAAAGAAAAAGACACACCAAACTAAAATACAATAATGTACAAAGTACAAATGCTAGGTGATCTAGGCATAGTACTTTTTAAGGTAAAGTCTGTTCCGGGGATCTCTTAGGGAAATTCCATCATGATCTACTAATTCGTAGGCACCTCTATGTAGGACATGCTTCACGATGTAAGGACCGTGCCATAGGGGTTCTAAATTTCCTGTCCCTAATTTATCATGAGCTTGGTCATAAATGAGGACTAAGTCTCCTCTGCAAAAGTCTGAGGGTGGACGGATTTTTCGTATTGACTCTTAATTCATTTATGATGTGCCTCATTAACGAGAGCAGCATCATGACGTGTTTCGTCCAACTTGGATAGATACAAGAATCGTTCTTCTTCAGCAGAAGTATGGGGCAGGAGTTCTACTTTAAGTTTGAGTGATGGAATCTCACACTCGATTGGTAGAATGGCTTCAATGCCATATACTAACTAGAAAGGAGTGAATCCAGTTGAGGTTTTCATAGAAGTGCGATAAGCCTAGAGAGCAAAGAAAATTTGTAGATGCCACGATGTCTTGTTTGCCCCTACCATGCATTGGATCATGGTTTTCAGGACTTTGTTGATAGCCTCAACTTGTCTGTTGGCCTGCGAATAGTAAGGGGATAAGTTTTCATGGTGAAAACCCAATTTGACATGTAACTCACTCATCATCTGGTTCTTGAAGTGTGCACCATGATCAGTGACAATGGCATGTGGTACACCAAAACAATTTATGATATGGTTGAAAAGAAACAGAGCTGTAGTACGACCATCATTCAGGAAGGTAGGCATATCCTTAGCCCATTTGGTGAATTAGTCGATGACGATGATGATATAACCATGCCCCCCAGCTAAGGTAGGCTTACATTGCATGAAATCGATACCCCAATTGGCAAAGGGGCCGATGGTGATAATGGGGTGCAGTGTAGTAGGGTGGGTGAGTGCCTTCTTGTTAAAGACTTGGCAGGGTGGGCATTTTTTGACGGCCTCGATGCAATCTCTGAAAATCGAGGGCCAAAAGTAGTAGGAACGTAGGATTTTTTGGGCTGTGGCCATCCCAAAAAGGTGACCACCACAGGCACCAAGGTGACAATCGTTCAAAATGAATTCATCCTCCTTGTGAATTAGACATCGTCGAAAGATGGTGTCAATGCCACGACGATACAAGGTGTCACCGATGATGAGATAACAACGAGAGTGGTGACGAATGCATCGACACTCTTCGCGAGAAATGTTGGGTTGAAAATGTTGGGTTTGAAGGTAGAGGAGAATGTCTCCATACCAAGGATCAGAGGTGCTGATGAGGAAGAGAGATTCATCGGGGAGAGAATCTCTAGGTTCAATGTTTTCATCGGCACAAGGGAGAGCACAGATAAGCTCTGCAAACACCAGGGATTTTTTAGCTTTGGCCTTCATAAAATCAAGATCAAATTATTGAAGAATAATGATCCATTTAGAATATTTTTCCCCAAGTACTTGACATGTCAATACGTGGTACATGGGGTTGGATTCTGCGATCACTGTGGTGGTGCGTAATAAGATGTAATGGCGGAATCTCAAGATAGTGATGACGGCTGCCAAAGCCAATTTCTCGACATGTGAATATTGGAGTTCAGGTCTATATAGACTCTTTCTCAGATAATAAATCACATGTTCTTCGTCGTTGGGGTCCTCTTGAACTAACACCATCGCAATAGTGGAAGTGGAGGCGGCCAAGTAAAGGATATAGTGCTTTGTATAATCCGGAGGGTGTAACAAGGGAGCGTGGGTCAAGGCATGCTTGAGAGCATCAAATAACTATTGGGCAGTGTCATCCCAAATGAAAGGGGTGTTTTTCTGTAGTAACCACATAAATCCTTTAGTTATCTCGGTGTAGTTGCAGATGAAACGGTGGAGAAATTTTTATTTTCCTTGCAAACTTTGGAGTTGGGTTAAATTGGTAGGTGGGGGTAAGGCTAGAATGGGCTTAATATTTAGGGGATCCACCCTGATCCCATCTTTGGAGACAATGAAGTTGAGGAATCGACCAGATTCAACAACAAAAATGCACTTGTGTGGGTTCAAGTGAATACGGTAGAACCGACATCGAAGAAAAATCGCCCATAGGTGATCAATGTGATCGGATTGATTTGATGAGTGGGTGGGTAAATCGTCGAGGTAAGTCTATGCTATATGCTTGATGTCATGGAAAGCATACGATATGGCTCGCTGGAAAGTAGCACCAGCATTTTTGAGGCCAAATGGTAACTTTTGATAGGCGAAAGTTCCCCATGGGCAAATAAAGGTTGTCTTATGTTGATCAGCAGGTAAGATTTCAATCTGGTTATACCCAGAAAACCCATCCATGAAAGAGAAGATTACACTCCCTGCACAATTATCGATGATTTGGTTGATGAAGAGCATAGGGTAGTTGTCCTTGGGACAAGCTTTCTTGAGATCTCGATAGTCAACACAAACACAGATGGTCCCTTGTTTTTTGGCAACCAAAACAAGGTTGGAGACCCATTCTGTCAAAGGGACGGGATAGATAAAGCTGATTTTAGAAGTTTTTGAACTTCAGCCTTTATAGCTGCGATTTTATTGGGATGAGCATGGAAAAGATTTTGTCGAATAGGTTTCACATCAGGGTAAGTCTTGATTTCATGCACGACGATTGAAGGGTCGATCCCTAGCATTCCCTCGTAACTCCAAGTAAAGACATCGCAAAATTATTTAAACAAAGTAGTCTAAGAGACCACTTCCTTGTGTGTGCAATTAGCACCAAGATTAATGTTTTCCATGACACCTTCTTTGATCAAAATATCAATAACGATCATAGTAGAGATGTTACCCATATTCCCCTTAGAGAGAGTATCTTGTGTGAGGATAGGAGATTGCAAAGCATCGGTAACATTGGGAGGGAAGACAAAGTGTATTTCTTGATGGATTTCCTCCAAAGGCAAAAGAAAAGATGATCGATGATGGTTATCATCCTGAGGCAGATCATCAATGCTAAGAATTTCCATAATAGATTCATCAGAAGGAAAAGTTTGGGAAATGTAATCAACGACAGATGATAGGTAATCCATCCATGAGGGCACCGAATAGGCATCCGATGCCAATAAATGTGAATTGTTCAAAGAGGGAGAGGTAGACTGAATAGCTATGTATGCGGCCTCGGTTGGGCTAAGTGGCATAGTGTCGCTGAGCCCATCAAATTCTAGAGGACTAGGTACAATCCAGGGGTTAGATGATTCCAAGGATTGATAAGGCATAGTCAAGATCATATTAACGACAGAAATATGATGCGCGGTAGGTGGAAGTGGTGTAGGGAAAGTACCCATAAGGATAGAATCTTTCAATAATCCAACACCAACGCTTTCATACGTAACTGGGTGGTCTCCCAAAAAGGGAATGTTGTTGGTAGCAGGGATGCGAGCGTCAGGTGTATAGAAATCAAGCTGATCGACGGTGACAATTTTGCCTTGATGGGGGAATTGTACACATCAAAACCTTAACGAGGTGACAACAGTAATAGCATAGAACCAACTTCTTTCGAGTAGCAGGTTGTAATCGAGGGGAGCATCGACCACCTCGACATCAATGGTAACAGTTTTGCCACCCAACTGAATGGCTAAGGATTGTAATAATCCACGAGGATGAAAACCTCATCCATCAAAAGCGCATAACATTGTAGAGGATTTGTTAAGGGCAGGTGATTTTAAGACATTCCAACAAGATAAGGACATGACACAAGTAGAGGCTCCCTCATCTAAGATAGTTAGGTGGATTTGTTGATCGTGAACAACAACATTGACTTGAAAAGCTAACTGGTGGGAGAGTCATGGTTGATGATCATCCATATTAAACATGAAGTTGTTTGATGACTCAGGATCAAAATCACCAATAGTGGCTAAGAGTATTCTACGTTGGCTGGGACAGTGTTGTAGAACTTCCAAGGCGGACATAGCACACGGTGCTTGGGCCAAATCTTCTACAATGTTGTAGTTTTGGGCAGCTCGTGAATTAGGATTGAAGGTAGATTTCTAGATGGTTCTCTTAGGAGGGCATAATATGGAGTCAAACAAAGGTTTCTCAATCTAAAGTGGCCCAGATGGAGGGCTAACAGACAGAGGGTTAATAGAGGATGGTAACGGGTCCAGTGAAGGACCGTTAGTACTCTTCGACTTATCAGGTTTAACTGGCATGTCATATGTTTTAGAGTGAGTCGTTAGATTAACCTAGTTGAACATGTAAATGTGGGCACCTGTCGAGGCCTCATCATTGGATTGGTTGGAACTGCCCCCTACGATGGGGGTTTGAGCAACCAAAGATTGTTTCTATGGAAAAGGCTGAGTAAGCACAACAGGTTGTGAATTTCCCTTGAAAATCTTGGCCACTTCATCATGATGTGGATAGTCTCGGGTGTAATGATCATCACCACAAATGAGACATGGGAATTTTGGTTTTTGTTGTGGTTGCTTTTCGACAGCAAGGGTTTGCGATTGATTTTTTGGTTGTTCATTGTTATTGTTTTTCTTTGGTTTATTTCTCACTTTCTTCATTCCCCCATGTTATAGTGAAGGGGTTGATTGGACCGCATTCACCTCAGAGACCTAAGTTTGAGGGAGGGTAGAAGAGGGTGTAGTCGAGCTGGGAGCAGCCATCGAAGAGGACCGCTAAATCATTCCAGTCGATTGGGTAGTAGATTGGGTTTTGACGGAGCCAATAACTCCATCCGCGTGGGAAGTAGACGATGGTTTGGATGGATCGTTAGTGGCCCGAGTAGCATTTGGTATCAACTCATACAGAGTATTGGATTGTGAATAGACTAAGTCTAAGTACTGAGCTCGGGAAATGGCTTCTTCCTCAGTAACTACACCACCCATGGCAACATCACGAGCAATCTAGGGTAACAATGATTTAGTGAACCATTCCGCTAACAATTGGTCAGGAATGACCGCTTTGATTAGCCTTCATTGTCGTCTCCATTCATGAATATGATCGAAGATATGTATGAACATTGTCTGACGAAGGGAGGTTAATAGTCTAGTACCCATCTCATACCGAATGGGTAGTTGGAAGTGTGTGAGGAAGGACATGGCGAGGGAGTTGAAATTGTGAAAAGATGCATGTGGTAGTTCAATATACCATTTTGTCGCGGAACCCGTAAGCATTCGTTGGAAAAGACGCAAAAACATAGAATCATCCATGAGGGAGTTGGATGAACACCACAAATGGAAAGTCATCACGTGGTTGTTCGGGTCTTCGCTGGACTTTCTGTCGAATTTTGGGATATCAGAAGGAAGTTTAGCTGGAATAGCTGGACAAAGCAAAGAATGATAAATAGGATCATTCGTTAACCAAGACAAGTCTGGAAGGTTAATGCTGGTGCGGCATGGGTACACCAGTAGGGCCAATCATTGGGTTATGTGGATAATTGTAACTAGTGGGCCCTCTTGTATGAGGTTGTTGTTGACCAGGGCACACAGGATTTGAGGTGTTTTTAGAATAATGTGTGAGTGGAGGATAACCGGATGGGTTTTGAGGGTTATAGGTTGGGTTTGGAATTTTTCCATAAGGAGGTTGTTGCGGGGTCTGAGAATTGTGTCCTTCTGAGAACTATGAGTTTCCTAGAAAAGGGACGTTCCACAGATTAGGTGTGGCAGACACATTTTGTCCATGTGGTTGATGGTAGACTCCGGATTAAGGCTTCCCCCCAGTGTGAGGGTGTCCCCCAAATGGAATTTATCCTCCGATGGGAGGATGCCCCCCAACTTGAGGCAGAGTTCCCAGAATTTGAGAACCAGATGTAAATGACTGACTGGTGTTGCCGAGCTGATTAGGACCACCAAGACTGATCCCCTTGGGTTGTTGGATAGGTATGGAACCTCCTGGCATAACTTGGGTAGTAGTGGCTTGGGTTGTAGTGGCAGTGAAAGCATTCAGTGCTATGTATCCAAAACGGAGTGATAATGTAGGTCTTGGTGTTACAGGTGTGCAAATCGCATCTTGGTTGAGCACCGTGTTACTGGTGGGAATAGTTGGAATGTGTAGGACTATACCATAGTTGGAATGTGTAGTTCAATATACAATTTTGTCGTGGAACCCGTAAGCATTCGTTGGAAAAGACGCAAACATATAGAATCATCCATGAGGGAGTTGGATGAACACCACAAATGGAAAGTCATCACGTGGTTGTTTGGGTCTTCGCTGGACTTTTCGTCGAATTTTGGGATATCAGAAGGAAGTTTAGCTGGAATAGCTGGACAAACCAAAGAATGATAAATAGGATCATTCGTTAACCAAGACAAGTCTGGAAGGT
>CBVK0100919409.1:0-17655 GCA_900067695.1 Picea abies | reverse complement strand
AGAGAGAGATGCATGAGGAGGAGTAGTGAGATAACTAAGAGTGAGTGTGAGTTTGAATGTGAATGAATGAGTGAATGACAAGATAAGTGAGTGAGAAGAGGGGTGAAGTGAGGCACATGGCTTGCATGGGAGAAGGAAAAAGGAAAAAACTTCCAATATATAGCTAGAGGGAGAACATATATCAAGGAGAAGGAGGGATGAATGAGGAGGATACAAATATAGTCTAAGTGGAGGTGGGGAGGAGTAGTGAGATGATTGAGAGTGACAGTGAGTTTGAATGTGCATGAATAAGTGAATGGCGAACTAAGTGAGTGAGAAGAGGGGTGAAGTGAGGTGCATGGCATGCATGGGAGAAGGAAAAAGAAGAGTGTGAGTTTAGAGTGGGTGCATGAGTGCATGGTGAAGTTAAGTGAGTGAGTGAAAAAGAAAACTGAAGCACATGGTATGCATGAGGGAGATAAGGTGAGTTAATGGAGAAAGGGTGAGTGGAAGTGAGAGTGGAAAAAGCATGCAAGTCAACTGGAGAGTGGAAGTTCAGTTGACTTAAGCATGATGGAGATAACTCTAGTGAACTCATGCAACCACCCTAGCTTTGGAAACATGTGCCCTAACTTAGGTGGATGCCACATCTAAATAAAGAATTGTCACATGTCGACCTATGAGGATGCCACTTAGCATTGCATGGATGATGAATGGGCCTGATAAATATAGAGGTAACTTAAAATAGGACCCACTAAAAATAGAAAATCTAAAAATAGGGCCTTCTAAAAATAGAATCCTTTAAATATAGGACCCTCTAAAAATATATTATTGGTCTTCTTTTTAGAAAAACTGTCCACATCACCCTGGATGATTGGGATGACACCACCACATAAATACTTCCAAAAATAGAAAGTCATATGAATACCCTTGACTTCATACTCATTAATCTCACATTTTCACAAGGGATTCAAATATGAAATCAGAACTATCATGTGGGCCCTGATGATCAACATGGTAAAAATACTAATATGGGTGGCATCATCTGGAAAAAGGTCCAAAGGCCTTTGGATGCCTCAAGGATCAATAATGTGCTCTTGGAATTTGAATCTAGGGCCTGTATCACAACCTTCCAAAAATAACAAGTTCTTGCATGTCACCGAAAAAAAGTGTCATTGGGCCTAGAATCTTGCAAGGACTCATATTGTGTGCTCTGTAATTCCCCAAACTTTCAGGAGACGCACTCAAACCATGCCTCCTAAAAAGTAGCAACACCTGTATGTATACATCTCTCTCTCAAAAATGCATGGAAACCCAATAGACTGTGACTCTAAACTAAGCAACCTTGTATTGATCATGTACCTTCCTCATGTGTGAACCAACCTCCTGCTCAACATAAGTGCTAAAACCCCTGGGAAAATCTCAGTATCCCAACCATAAGTGTTGCATGATGGATCTTAACCCTCAATATTTTCAAGGGTGAAAATGTAGGGCTTAACAATGGAGACTTAAGGGGATGGGATCCCCCTGTGGGATTTTGAGAACCATAAGAATATATATGTCCATTCAATCAAACCGATTCCCTATGATGCCTCTGTAAGATGTATCAATGATGTTCTGTGAACTAAGGAATGCGTACCAAAATAACCCTATAACTGTGTGGAAGGATAGAAAGGCCTTGTAAGCTAATGAAGAACAACCTGTAAATATGACTTGTAGTACCATAACATATCCAATGGGCCATGGAGTTAAAGTATACAATCCTCCCACTTCAAATTAAATACCAAGGGGTCCTAATGTATGATCACAACCAATAATGTCAATGGGTCCTAATGTATGATCACAACCAATAATGTCAATGGGTCCTAATGTATGATCACAACCTGACACTGTGAAAGATGTTTTGAAGTTGAATAGTGATAAGGATCATCCAAACAAGGCCCGATGATGCTCAGCCTTATCAGATGCAAAATAACCGCCAATAAGGCTAGTGACTACTAAGGTGCTCTAGTTCTAGGTCATATTTAGATAATGTTTTGAAGCCAATACAAGATGACCTGTTGAAAATAAAAGCAATGGTGTCTCTCTTCCCTCAGTGCGAAGTGATAACTCAAGAACATCAAGATGACAAAACCATGTACCATATCCCTATGTTGAATGGGGGGACAACTGAGTCAAAGAAGAAGACTGAATGATAAGAGATGAGGAGACAAGTCACAATATAACTCAAGACACGCCTATGTCTCCTCAAACTACCTATATTAAAATCTAAATGATTCAAGAACAATGAAAAAGGGAACCCCCATCCAGGTTCTACCTAATGATAGACACAAAGGATTGACATGCGTAAGATAAACATTGAAATTTTGTCCCAGGAATAACATTTATGGACAACCATTTATTCACAAAAAGGAAAGACGCACAAGAATCGACCATATGTTGATATAACTAAGATAAAATCAACGACACTTATGAAAAAGACTAAAAAGTAAATATTGAAATGGAAGACACTTGCAACGAAAATTGTAGATTGTTGTGCTAAAATGTAAAAAAACAGCTAGCTAAATTACTGAAAGAAAAATGCGGAAAGGAAAGACAACTACCCTAGACGCAATTTTTTTTACCTCAAAGCTACCATGATTAAATAATCATATTCAAAGGACCAATGCAGCCATGCAACTAAATTATCAGTTCGACAAGAGAGGTGAACAAATTCAGTCCTCCAGGGGGACCAACCATGAAATCTCATATGACCCAAAGTGGCCTTGAATTACTTGGTGGTGAAGCCATAACTTAAGGGTTCCAGTTGACCAAAGGCTAGTTGGGACTTAGAGCATGTTATTTAAATAGTAACAAGCATGAATGCATGAGAGCCGAAACTCTTGGCATATACCTATTGAAATACCTCCATCAGTCTAAGCTCAACTAGGTCACAATGAACTCTAATATCCAGGCTTTGATCAATCTACGAATCCTAAAGAACAATCTATGGATGAAGAATCATAGGAAAAGTGTAAGGGACATCATCCTCTAGTTGAACCAAAAGTGGCTCCTATTTTTTTAATGGTATTAGATCAAATTGTTCCTCAACCACTGTTGTGATAGGAAAGGATGAAGCCTCTACTAGGCTAGGCATAGATGAAATCCCTTATTGATTGATCTCTACTTGGTGAACTTGTGGTTCCTCCTCTTGAAACTTTTCATCCTATTGAAAGTTCTCATCTTCGCTAATCAGAGGAACCCATGAAAACTCTAGAGTAATCACATCTTCACCTTCATCTTCTTGGAAATATGCCTGTGACTCAATTGGTGTATCTATTAGATCCAGATAATGTAAAATTGGGAAATCACCCTCCTGTTCATCTATGGGAACTTGATATGGTGCAAGTTGTGGTTCATCTTCAATAACACATACTTATTGCACTTCTGTAACAACCAATGGTTGAATATCATCGAGTGGAGTTTCCTTCACTGGTTGGTCTGGGAATGGGATCATACGGAGTTCACAATATGCAAGATGGTTTATTTCTAACTTGATAGTTACATCTTGCGCTTCCTCCAGACTTTGAGGGTCTTTATCCCCGAGAAAACAAAAAAAATTACCATCAAATGCCTCAAGATAATAAATTAAAGAAAAAAATTCATTAGGCCTCACTCTATAAGGAATTTGATTCTAAAATTTGAAAAAACGAGCATTAAATTGACAAATAGTTTCACTTTCATGCTTTTTAATAATTGAAAAAACTATGCATAAGAAGAAAATGTCTTGTGTGTTTTCCCATCTTTCAGTGAATTTATCCTAGAAGGAATCCCATCCATAAATGAAATCATCTGGAAGGGGCTTGTACCATGCTCATTCCTCCCACGCGAGGGTCAACACAAACATCCTCATCACCACATCTTCATGTTCCACATTAAAATCATCCACTACTTGAAAAAATTTAGCCAAGTGATCCTCAACTGATTCTCCCAACCTGCCTAAAAACAAAGGTATGTGTTTAAACCACTTAAGTGTAGGAAAGTCATGAGAATAATTTGGGAATGCAACAAAACTTAGTGGGTCAAAAGCATAAAATCTCCACCTTATTAGTGGCCTCACAACTGCATCCATATTGCTAGTCTTAGATAAAAAAATGCACATCAACTAGCTCAAGATGAAAATAAAATAAAGATGAAGATTTCTAAGATACACTCACCATAGTGTTCGTAAAAAAATAACTTACCTAATAACTCGATATGCTTACCAAATTTGAGCAGCGTTCTTGGCAAAAGAAAATTCTTGTTCTAGAAAAAGATATTAAAGTTTGTTGAAGCTCGGAACTTGACCTTTTGAGGGAATCAAAATTGAAAGATATTCTTGTGTAAGTCCCATGTGGAGTCGTCCCTAGATACTGTGGAGTCGCTAGATGAGTTAGAAAAAATAAACAAATTAAAGTAAAAACTCACCGATGTCATTTACCAAGGCTGGTGTTCCTCGACAATGATGCCAAATTGTTAGCACAAATTTCTACCCTCCAATTTGATATGATAAACATGTTATGAAAGAGGTAAAAAATTGGATAATTATAAGATAAATAGCCCCAGATGTCATGGGATAAACCCCTCTCCATTCGGGCTAGACATTTCTAGCCTCAGGGGGAGTCCCTAGGCAAAATGAAGTTCCCTTGTGGTTGATTTAAGGTCCAAAAACTAAAAAATCAACGAGTTGTTTTACCTTGGACAACGTGTAAAGAATTCCAAAACAGTGGAAAAGTTGATCTAACACACTTGAAGGGAACTTTTAGAATTAGCATAATGATAATAGAATGGAAAAATAAAAGAATACTACTTAGAGGATTGATACCATCATAGTAAATAACTAAGAAATGACATATCAAATTACAAATTCACCAAAATAATGTTCAAGAAGAGAGGTTCAAACAATAAAAAAAATCTTCTTTATTGATCCATCTTTACAAGAGTATTGGTTGTGCCACATTTGGAAATATCACAACTGATACAATGAATACCTTTGCTCAATGACACACCACTAGAAGAGAGAGAGAGAGAGAGAGAGAGAGAGAGAGAGAGAGAGAGAGAGAGAGAGAGAGAGAGAGAGAGAGAGAGAGAGAGTATGTTGCTCCTACTAAGAACTGGAGAAATAACCCATGGAAATCCTCCAATATATAGCTAGACTAGGGAGCACATATATGAAGGAGAAGGAGGGATGCATGAGGAGGATAAGAATAGAGTCTAAGTGGATGTGGGGAGGAATAGTGAGATGACTGAGAGTGAGTGTGAGTTTGAATGCACATGAATGAGTGAATGGTGAGCTAAGTGAGTGAGAAAAGGGTTGAAGTAAGGTGCATGACATGCATGGGAGAAGGAAAATGTAGAGTCTGAGTTTAGATTGGGCACATGAGTGCATGGTGAAGTTAAGTGAGTGAGTGAAAAATAAAATTGAAGCACATGGTATTCATGAGGGAGATAAGGCGAGTTGATGGAGAAAGGGTGAGTGGAAGTGAGAGTGGAAAAAAAACCCTAGTCAACTGGAGAGTGGAGGTTCATTTGACTTAAGCATGATGGAGATAACTCTAGTGAACTCATGCGACCCCCATAGCTTTGGAAACATGCACCCTAGCTTAGGTGGACTCCACATCTAACTAAATAACTGCCACATGTTGACCTTTGAGGATGCCACTTGGCACTTCATGGACAATGAATGGACCTACTAAATATAGAGGTAGCTAAAAATAAGACCCGCTAAAAATAGGAACTCTAAAAATAGGGTCCCCTAAAAATAGAATCCTCTAATTATAGGGCCCTCTAAAAATAGATTCATGGTCCTATTTTTAGAAAAAACTATCCACATCACCCTGGATGACTGGGATGACACCTCCACATAAATACTGCCAAAAATAGAAAGTCGTCTGAATACCCTTGAATTCATACTCATTAATCTCGTCTTTCCGCAAGGGATCCAAATATGCAATTAGAAATGTCATGCGGGCCTTGATGCTCAACCTGCTAAAAATAGTAATATGGGTGACATCATCCAGAAAAAGGTCCAAATGCCTTTGGATGCCTTAAGGATCAATATTGTGCTCTCAGAATCTTAATTTGGGGCCTGTATCACAACCTGCCCAAAATAGAAAGTTCTTGCATGTCGTCCAAAAAAAGTTTCATCAGGACTAGAATCCTGGAAGGACTCATACTGTGTACTTTGAACTAACCCAAATTGTTAGGAAACCCACTCAAATCGTGCCTCCTAAAAAGTAGCAAGACCTGTATGTACACATCTGTCTCTCAAAAATGCATGGAAACTAGGTAAACTGTGACTCTGAACTAAGCAACCCTGTACTGATATTGTACTTGCCTCATGTGTGAACCAACATCCTGCTCAACATAAGTGCTAAAATCCCTAGGAAAATCTCAGTATGCCAACCAAAGTGTTGCATGTTGTCTCTTAACCCTCAAGATTTTCAAGGCTGAAAATATTGGGGTTAAAACTACGTCAGTCCTTGGTTGGATGCAAGGTATCAACATGATTCATCCTTTGCATTAGTCATCATCATGAATAATAATCAACCTTTCTATGTCAATACTTGGTTAGATGCCAATAATCAACCTTTCTAGAATTCAATAGTAATTGCCAAGAAAAATTATTGCACATATCACATAATTTCAAGATTACACCAAGAATCTCCTTGTTGAACATGATGATGAGGGTGAATCTCAAGTTTGGTTTGGATATTTTTTATCTAATACAATCTCTATGTGGCAACAATGGTACGATCTCTTCATACATTGGTGGAGAGAGAAAATATCATTTTTCAGTTTTTAATGGATTTTAGTTATTTTAAAAATGATGATTTTGAAAGTGTAACAACACTCAATGGACGGTTTCATAAGCATTGTCTTGAAATTCTAGATTGCAAGGAATTTTGAAGCTGCTACCATGTTGATTTATGCCACTACCTATTATTATCAGTTCTCACTATTTATTAGAGAGAGACATTCTCCATATTTGGATGTCATGTTTGTTGATGCATTGGAACTTGAAAGTAATATGGTGATTTGCAACATGTTATTTATCTCTTCCCCCTAATCCCTGAATAAAGGTGAAGGTGGGTAAGGATCCAAGGCCACATTTCCCATTTCTAACCCTATGTAATCTTGTTTACAATAATGACTTATAACTCATCCATCATTTGAAGAGGATAAAATGCCAACATCTGATTTTCCTTTAAAAATGTAAATTCAATTATTCAATTGATCCTTTCCATCCATTAGATACACATTGCAACAATTCCATTATCTTTTGATGAAATGGGGTTTTCAAGAATTTTGAATATCATCTTCACCCTAAAAGTATTTTTGGGCTAGTGTACCATGTAAATATGGTTGATGAAATTATGTGAGAATGAATAATATCCATGTGGGTTTAATTGATTATAAATTAGAGGCTTCTGTAGATATCTTTATCAAGGAGGTGAATCAGAATTATAATGAAAATTCAAAGCAACACTTGAAATTAGGCTTTGGGACTCCTGTTAGTAGCAAGCATGTGTTGGATGAGATTGTAAATGAGATGGTTGCTCATGAATTTCATGTGCAACATGATAGAGAAAATCTCAATACTATTAATGATGGGTTTTCCTCCTCTACTTGTGCAAGTAGTTGGTAGGAAGATGATAAAAACAAAGAAGATGGTTTTTTGCAGTGATAGATTATGAAATTAATGAGTTATTTAATGGACCATTTGCTATTTGGAATGAAATCACTATTATTAATATCTTTCCTAACCTTCATTAGATTTTGATTTTGATCTGAAGAATGAAGTTCAAGAAGGTGACGAATCCAGACAACACAAGGAATGTGAGAGTAATGAATCATTTGGTGAATCGATTTCTTATTTGATCATTTTCAACCCCCTTTGGATCATGTTTTTGACAAATACAAGGAAAACAATCAACCACCCATTGAGAAGGAGAAGGCATTGACAAATGTCCTTTTGCATGATGATGAAGATATTGTTGTTGACAACCTCTTACTCCAGGATGCAAGTATATTGTTATCTAGTGATTTCCTTACTGAAAATCATATTAGTAACTCACAAAACAAATATACACTACTGAAATATTCAACTTTAAACATGCAACGAAAGAAAAAACTGGAAACCAAATCATGCACACATCATCACCAATATTTTTGGGTAGATACCCCTAGAAAAACCCTGGAGGTTAAACCAATGCTAAGAATTATTGTATTATGCTAAAATCATGGCTCCCATAACAAGGTTAAAGGCCCACTGAGAGAAATACAATTGTAGACAAACCTGAAAAAAATTGTTCTGTTGTACAACCCAAAACTACATCCCTTTTTAGATGTACATGATTGTACCTACTGCACACATGTGTACACGTTCCTTTCTCCATCGACACCTACATACACCTATAAAAATTTTGTATGGAAAGATTCGTATGGTGCAACACTTCCTATGGGATCACATGACTAAAACCCACTTGTGGCAACCTTTATTCTCTCTTCTCCCTAATTTGATCTCTAGATGGAAGTCCTTCTCCACCTACCCAACTATATCTTGAATCACAGCCCTTTGTGATCCAACTCTCTATGTGTTGACTCTCTCAACACAAGTATCAAGTGTAAGAACAAATTCTTCTTTGCTTTTACACTCTCAAATGACTCCACACTAGCAAGAGTCCTTATTTTCTATCTCTGTGTGAAAGTGTGACCTTGGTCTCTCACCAAAGTCTAACCTTGGTATATCACCAAAGGTGTCTTCTCCTTTACCCCAACGTTGCTTTTATAATCTTGAGGTATAATCTATTTCTAATCTCCAAAGTGATTGATGATTGAGATTACTTCAAACTTCATTTGCTATTTAGATTACATGCTAATTACTTTTATCATTTCCTTCAATAACTCAATTAATTCAATAATTAATTAACAAAAGCACTTTAATTTAATAATTCCTTTAAATAAAGTAAAGTTGCCAAGATATAAGTCTTTGGACGACTTTTGAATGATGGACACCAAGCCTATGCAAAAATACTTGTCTGATGCTACATGCATCAACAATCCCTCTTAGCAAGGAAGTTCCCAAATTATCAACATTGATTCAACTATAGTGGAAACACTTCTAAAAATGTATAAGACAACAAAAAGAATAAATATAATCAGCAGAAACCTTCTCCCTTCTACAAAAGAAATGATTTCAAGGAAGTAGTTCAACCAAAAAGACCTCCTAGAACAAGGTATCAAAATCCATTTCTTGGTTACTGTTTTTGTTGTCATAATTTTGGGCACAAAGCTATTAACTATAGGGCCAATGCAAGAGATAACTAATTGAGAAATATATATTCTTATAAGATTCCCAAGAACAATTTGTGAGCAACAAAAATATAACATCTCATGGGTTTTCTGATATAAACTACAACTCATTTTCTCCACTGATGAACTTCATCGTTAAATGTTACAAGTGTAACAACTTTGGTCATAAAGCACATGAATGCATAAGTAGGATGGAACCCACCAAGAAAAACATGAAATACATATTCCCTGGTAAACATAAGGAAGAAAACAAAAGCGCGTGGAGAAGAAAATCATATCAGCAAGAGAAGGAAGAAAACAACCTAGCCCTACATGCACAAAGAAAAACAAATCAGTGGTATGTTGACAATGGATGTTCCAAACACATGATAGGGGATCAAAGCAAGTTCTTAGTTCTTAAAAGGGAAAAAGGAGGAAATGTCACCTTTAGAAATGATGTGTCTACCAAAATAATTGGAAAAGTAAAAGTCAGCCTTGGAAATGCAAAATCCAAAGAAAAAAATGTGTTGTTGATAGAAGACATGAAGCACAATCTTCTCAGTGTTAGTCAAATGTGTGACCAAGGACATATTCTAGCCTTTGACTTTGAAAAATGTGAAATAAGAAATAAAAAATCGAGAAGAACGATTGCTAAATTGTTAAGATCTCCTAACAACATATTCATTTTGGATGAAACAAGAGGAGATAAATATTCCATGGGACAGATCGATCACAGTTGGCTATGGCATAGAAGAATGGGACATCTTCACTTTTATAATTTGGTAAAAATAAGCAAGAGGCAGGTTGTAAGATATATTCCACCAATCATAAAACCCTTAGATCCTATTTGCAAGCACTACCAACATTGAAAGAAGACCAGAGTCACTTTCAAGACAAAGGAACATTCAACCTCAAATCCCCTGCAGTTAATTCATATTGACCTTTGTGGGCCACCCAGAATCAAGAGTTTTCAAGGTGAACATTATTTTATATTATTCATTGATGATTATACTAGAATGACATGGGTTGGTTTTCTAAAGAAAAAATTAGAAGCATTTGACAAATTAAATGTGTTTAAGGAAATGGTTGAAAATGAAAATAATCTTAAAATCAAGTGATTACGATTATACAATGGAGGTGAGTTTACCTCAAATGACTTTGAAATTTTTTGTGAGAAGCATAGAATCAAAAGACAATTCTCAACAACTAGAACACCACAACAAAATGGTGTTGCAGAGAGAAAAAACATAACTATACAAGAGCTATCCAGGACCATGTTGAATGACTCCAAAGTGTCAGATATTTTTTGGAAAGAAGCAATACATACTATTGTTCATATCCTAATCAAAGGATTACTTAGATCAAACCGTGATAAAACACCGTATGAGTAGTACATTGACAAGGAGAGAATATCCCTTTTTCCATTGATGTCAAAAGGGGAGAATATATAAGAAGGGGGAGAGTTGCATAAAACATAGGAGAACTGAGATAACTAAGTGTTGTTGTCAATGACAAAGGGGGAGAAGACTTTGTGTTAATAACGGTGAAGGATTTTCATAAGAAGCGCTAGGACACATATGAAGGATGAATAATATGTTTATATTAATGATGAGGAAGAACGAGGAAGTACAGGGAGTGCAAGCTGGACTCAAAGTACGAGGGCGCAAAAATTTTGAGCATGCAAGAAATAGCAAGGAAAAATCCCATGTTCATATATCCCACATTCATTGGGAAAATCATATTCGAAGGGTTTATATTGTAAAATATCTTTTAATTCACTTGAAAGTGAATAGAGGAGCTACAAAACCTTGTGTGCAAAGTAACCTTTTGGTAGAACAATGGATACAAAGATGGTTAAATCATAACCATTGATTCTCTAAGATCAACGACCAAGATCAAAGGTTTGAGGCTTATGGTGGGAACTAAAAAATGACTAAGTCCCAAGACGTTGTGGAGTGGCAAAGAATTGGAAGTATGTGCAAAGAAATTTAATAGCCTCATGGCCCCATGGACTCGTGGTGAAATATTGAAAAATGGTTAAGTATAAAGAATATGTCGAATGGTCAATGTCTCAAGAAATGGATAAGTATTAATATTGAATCAGTTGGATGAAAAAATCCACAAGAATCATGGAAATGATATAGTCCCGCGAATCGCGATGAAATCTCGAAAAATCACTAAGTGTTGAGATGTCACGGCGTTGTGGAGAATCAGAGGTATGTAAAGAAGTGAGAGTGAACCCGTGGACCTACGAACCTACGGTGAAAAGATTGAAAAATGACTAAGTGTTGAGACTTAGTAGAGATAGTGAGCATGAAGGAATAAGAGAAAACCCCTGTAACCACAGTAATATATTGAAGAATTGGATAACTATGAAGGAATGCCTAAGTATGAAGAATGAAAGATCGGATGGCCTAGGAGGTAGCCACGTGTCAGAGATCCAATGGCCTAGAAAATTACCACATGTCACAGATCAAACATTCTAGACAACCCACAATTAAATGTTTTGAAATGCATCTAAGTGGGTGCAAAATGAGTGCAGGGGAACTTGGGGGTACAATTTGGACATCACAGAGATGAGAAGAGATGTGGCTTAGACCCATGAACCCACAATGAGTCTTCAATAAATTGTCTAAGTATTGGTAAAGGAAACATATACAATAGATATGAATCTAAGATTTGATCGAATGTTGGGTGTGAACCAAAGACCCGTAGTCCTGATATACTAAAGAAGAATAAAGTGATGATCGAGATCAAATCAAGGATAGATTGGAGGAATGTTGAGCACTGAGAGTGTATTGTGATTTTTGATGGACCATGAAGTAAATCAAAAGATGATATTAAATCTAAGAACAAATCCCATGGTAACTATACGTTTATCTTATTCTTTGAATAAATCAAGCGCAAAAAAGAAGAGGTTTTGGATAGGCTAGTGTAGCATGGTTTTGTGGAGATCTAGAGACGAAATCATATTCTTTGGATATGTGGACAAATATTTGGGTGTATATTTTATATAAATATCCATGATCCTATGAATTTTTATGTGTGAGTTGTGAAAATATTTAACGAAGATTCAGAGGTTTGCGGAACCAAAGGTGAGAAGAGTAGCAGTAAGAATGAAAGAGGAACATGTCAGGGTGGAAGGGTGGTGCAAGGCAGAGGATTGGTGTCCTCATATTTATTAACAGGCTGGTGCTTATTTTTTTGGTGTCTGTATACTGTAAGTAGGTGCTTATAGTGAATATTAGTGTCTTCAACAGATTAACAAGTTGGTGTCGGGTAGATTGGTGTATGTAGACTATAAGTTGGTGCTTACAATGAGGATTGGTGTCCTTAATAGATCAATAGGTTGGTTCCTATCAAGTTGGTTCTTGAAAAATTGTAAGTGGGTTCTTACTTGAGGGATTAGTGTCCCTCATAGGTTGAATCATGTAAATAATGTAACTCTTGATTATTATAAAACAAACTTTCCATGATTTTCTCCCTTATTGGGTTTCCACGTAAAATATCTGTGTATTGTGCCTTTGTGTTAATATTTGTTGATATGTAATTATCTACATTACTTATATGATGATTACTTAAAGTGGTAAAAGAGAAAAAATGTTAAAATCTTCCCAATACTAATTCACCCCCCTCAGTATTGTTGAATATTCCAATAGAAATAACCCTACAGGTTACTTGCAACCATGATATGGAAGTTATACGAAGAATAGAAGAGCACCACTTCAAGTTAGAATGGACCCCAATAGTGCATTTCATGGAAAAGAAAGGATATATTTTCAACTGGGAACAACTACTATCCATCAACATTTTCCATGCATCAAAAAGAGTAATAGGGGTAAAACCACCATGGTTTTATATGTCTGCCTATTCATTTGATGCTATATGTGCTGCAAATCATTTTCTTGGAATGGGTTGGGATTGGAACCCTACATGATTTCCAATTCATGTCTATTGTTTTCAAATATGGGAAGATAACTATAAAAGACATTTTTATGATATATGTGAGAAATTTTTGGTGCCCCTATATGTTATGATATACAAACACAACCATCTGAGTATATATATAGAATCCATGCAATCCATAAAGGACATTGGTGATTGGTACGAAGGGAAGTAATACACCTACATTATAATTTATGGTTGTGTAGGTGCACTAAACCTTCTACCTAGATATATACCAAATAAAATGATGATCAAGGAGATTGCATAACAAACAATAGATGCTGGAATCACTAAAATACTAGCTTCTAATTCAAAAATATATTGACCAAAATTTCCATGAAAAATAGCAACACATACATTTGTTGGACAACTGAGAGGGGGGGTGAATCAGTTGTTACCGTGCTTAAACAATAATGCTTCTTTTAAAATCCTTACAAGGCACTCAATGATGATCACAATAATGCAAAGAGATAAACAAAGGCACATTCAGCATCAGTCACACACATGTGATACACAGAGACAAATATTTCTTGAGGAAACCCATAAAGGGTAAAAACGTCTTTTTCTTTATATGATAAGTAATAGTTACATTCTTTACATTATCATACACATGAGGACCAACTCATAATGAGGCTACAACCTCTGTTTTGCAAGCTGCAACTTGCTCTGTTTTCTCTAGCACCCACTAGAAGGAAGCACCAACTCCCTGGTTTCTCTAGCACCAACTAGAAGGAAGCACCAACTCCCTGAGTGTTTCCAACACCAACTGGATGGAAGTAGCAACTTCCAATCATACAGGCACCAGCCTATATAACAAAGAACAAGAGTTCTCCCTTGCACCACCCTGCCACCCTGGTTTCTCTGGCTGCAACCAGATGGAAGCTACAACTCCCTATGTTCAAGCACCCACTTGAACCTATGAGGACAACAGTCCTCCCTAACACCTCCCTTCCACCCTGAAATAAAGAAAAACTTTGCTACTGAAACTTACTACAGTGATGTGACGTTCAACAATGGCTTACCAGACTCATCACCGTTTTGTTGCATTTCGTTGCTCTGTCTGCCTCATCGCCTTTCTGTACACATCACTTGCATTGTCTATTCTTCTGCGTTTTATGCTCTATGCGTCATGTCCATTCACTGCATAGTTCCTCTTCTGTTCAATTCAGCTGTTGCACTCCCCTCCTTCTTCACACATGAATCATCTTCAATAAAAACAACCACAACATCCTCCAACAACAACATCATCCCTTCTCTTCTTTGTATCGTGTATATATTGCTTCTGTGCATCTTGTGCATGCAATATTCTCCATTCCTCTGCATGCTCATACCGCGCCAATCTCCTCCACCTCTCGAGTGCTCTGCGTGATCATCATCATAACTCTTCAGCTTCTCTGGCCGTTTTCCCACGCGTTCAGCATCACTAGATGTTATGCTGAGATTCTTCAGCCTCTCTGGAAGTTGAGACTCTTCGTCTTCTCTGTGATAGTCGAGCTCACCTTCTCTGTTTTAGTTACTAGCTTCCACGCTCATACATCTATCAATCCTTTCTAATAATAGTCTTCCTTTACTTGGATGAAGCTTGGAGACTCTTCTTCTCCTCTGGTGATCACATAGGGGTTTCTTTGAATTCTCTAGCAAACACCATCAATGGTTTCTGGTAGTTTCACTGTGTCGTGCATCAGTAGCCCTCCAATCAACACTTGATCTGACGGTTCAGATTATATCACGATTTCACCTATCACGATATCGAGATTCCTGATGTCAATTTTCTTTGACATGTCTAACTCTCGATCCCTGATGCCTCTCCATTGATTGGAATCAACGGTCTAGATTTGATCTTGATTCAACAGCTGCGATTTAAGTCGTGATTTTCCATATCGAGAAATCAAGATTCATGTTGCAATGTTTCTTTGACATTTCCAAAACACGATCCTTGAAACCCCGACGTGGTGTCCATCTGCTGACATCACACGTGGATTGACACGTGTTGAATACTGCCACGTGTCACTCTGATTCGTGACTTACATGTGCCTGAAATGTTAAATCAGTCTAACACTTGTCATTACCTGGTTGTGCCACATGTCCCTAGCTGACATGGTCTGTTGATGTGAGTCGGGTCGATGGTCTAGATCACATCTTGATCTGACGGTTCAGGTTCAGTCGGGATTTCACACATCGTGATTTCGGGATTCTGGATGTCAATATTTTTTACATCTCCAACTCTCGATCCTTGAAACCCCGACAGGGAGTCGGATCAACGGTCCACATAACCCCCTGAGATGGATGGTCCTCCTGCTTCCGGGATTTGTGAGCCCTCTACTCCTTGCACTTTTTAAATATCGTGCAGGTTTTCCTCGATCCAATGATAGTCGGACCTTGCGCTCAGATCTGACGCCTCTAAATTCAATTAGCCCTCCGGCTAAGCTCGTGGTCCATGTAATCTCCCCCTATATGACCGCAGCCAAACCTCCTCATCAGGGTTTCAGACTTTCCAATGTCGAAACATGTATGTCCTCAGGATTCACGATCCCTCGAATCCCGACGCGCTCTTTATGCACTAGCTCTCCTGGCTAGGCTCCTGGCCCATATGACCGTTATCCCCGTGACCGTAGTATTACCACTCGTCGGGGTTTCGATCTTTTCAATGCCACAATGCATTGGCTCATGGGATTCTCGATATGTGAAACCCCGATGAGCCAACCCTCCTTTTGGGATTTCACCTTGGCTTTTCCCGATGGTAAACCTCGTGTAGCTCCTGTCCGATCTGACGATTGACGGGATTTCTAAATGAGATCCAACGGCTCTCGATCTCTCCTTTCTGTAGGCTTCTCCTGAGCTCCTCCTGGACGTAGAAACCAATGGTCCAGATCTTCTTCTTCAGCCGATATGACGATGGCTGTTCTCCCTCCTGAGCTTTGCACACTTTCCTCCCAACCTTGGGAGAATTACAAGTTCTCAATGGCCTCGACCTTTGTCTTCCTTCTCCTCTGTGAACTCCTATATCTTGAGCTTTGCTACGCGTGTTCTCCTCGACGTTGATCCTCCTGAGCATACATTGTTCCTTTTTTTCCATCGATGCACACTCTGATCCTGCCATCTTCACTATTTTACTTTCCATCAATGACAAGCATACACTACCTGTTAAACATTTGCCAACAATCTCCCCCTTTGGCATTGATGGCAACTAAGGCACCCGAATTCTTTTCTCCCCCTTTGACATCAATGTCAAAGAAGAGACATGCTCCCCCTGAGCTAGTGCAGTAATTTTAGGAGGCATTAGATATTCAAAAAATACAAATCTCCCCCTAACAAGATGGACTCTTTTAGGTGTGAAATGAAATGACACCCAACTTCTGTCTGAGATATTCAAACGGTGTCTTGGCTAGGGGCTTAGTAAAGATGTCTGCAATTTGTTCTGTAGTGGGAATGTAATGGACCTGAATAATCTGATTGGTGACCTTCTCTCTCAGAAAATGATATTTTATGGGAATATGTTTTGTCTTGGAGTGGAGGACAGGATTTTTAGACACACTAATGGCACTTGTGTTATCACAATGAATTGGGATCGGTGCAGCATATTTTACCTCTAAGTCTGCAAGTGTCTGAATCATCCATTATACCTGTGTGCAATAGGTAGCAGCAGCAATGTACTCTAACTCTGTGGTTGATAAAGAAATGGAACCTTGCTTTTTACTAAGCTAGGCTACTAAGGAGTTACCCAAGAAGAATTCTCCTCCACTGGTGCTTTTTCTCTCATCAACACAATTTGCCCAATCTGCATTTGAATAAGCAGTCAACTGAAGAATTTGATTTCTAGGATACCACAGACCATAAGTCATTGTTTCTTTTAGGTACCTGGATATCCTTTTGACATCTTGCAAATGACTCTGTTTAGGTGCAACCTGATATCTTCCTACCATTCCTACAACATGCATTATGTCTGGGTGAGATGTTGTGATGTACAGAAGGCTTCCTATCATTGATCGATATGAGATTTGATCAACATTAGGTGAATCATCATCCTTGCTTAATTTACATCCAGTTACCATAGGTGTACCCATAGGTTTAGAATCTTCCATTTGAAACCTTTTCAGCATTTCTCTTAAATATTTTCCTTGAGAAATGAAAATCCCATCGGGCCTCTGAGTAATTTGTAGACCAAGGAAAAATGACATTTCTCCTATCATAGACATTTCAAATTCAGACTCCAGGGAAGAAGCAAACCATTGTACCAGTGAATCCTTATTACATCCAAAGATGATGTCATCTACATAGACCAGTACGATGAGAAAATCATTATCCTCTGTATTAATATACATATTGCTTTCAGTTGTTCCTCTCTTGAACCCTTTGTCTTTGAGATACGTATCCAGTCTGTGATACCAGGCTCGAGGGGCTTGTTTTAAACCATATAAA
>CBVK0100919404.1:0-13748 GCA_900067695.1 Picea abies | reverse complement strand
TTCTTCAAGGGTTGACATCAATGACAACCAACCTTAATCAACAAGATTTGCAAGAGAGACATATCAGAGAGCATTGTGGAGCAACAGAATACTTTAGAACAATAGGATTTACTCAGAAGATCAGAATTTGAAGGTAATTATAGTGATTCATTTAAAACAATTTTCATACATTATTTCATGGGTATTAAGCTATTCAGTATTTTATTATTTTTCCAAAATTTACAGGGTATGGATTGGCACGAGAGACATACAGGGGATCACTTTGGAGCAACAGATCAATACTTTTGAAAGAAGAGTTATTTAGAAGATCAAGATTGGTAGGGTATGGCAATTCATTCAAAACCATTTTGGAGAAACACGATTATTCAGAAAATCAAAAATCGAAGGGTTTTATGATTCAAAAAAAATAAAAAATCATACTTACCTTAAACGCTTGCTTTTTCTTATTTGTGTGACTGCAAAACTTCAACTTAGGGTTTAAATCCCTCTGTCACTTTATAATTATAGCTTTTCATTTTAGGTTTTTGTATTTAATGGGTTTATGTTTCCATATAAAAGGCATTTGACATGTGATGCATCCAATCCAAACCCTCTCGGCCCTGTCACGTTTTAAAAAAAAATAGTTTCGGGTTATCAGTGTGTCTTATGTAATATAACACATCGGTGCGCTTACAGATACAAACGCATCGACTATGCCACAAATAATTAAAAAAAAATGTTCATGGATATGTAAATTTATTTGTTTATGGCATTTTTTTATTTTCATTTTTTTCAATTGGAACGGTGTTGTTAACGATACTTATCACACCGTTGTAATTTAATGTTTCTTAAAATCTTTTTTATCGGTGCATTTTTAACACTAAATGCATCAATGTTGTTAATGATATATTCTGCACTACTCTAATTTTCTATTCTTTTAAATATATTTTTATAGCGGTGTGTTTGATAACATGTAACGCACCAGTGCTTTAATATTTATTTTTGTAACTAGGGGAATCGGTAATGGCAATGGTATCGTACTCGCGTGACACGGGGTCGAATTTCATCGGTTTCCTTATAACCCCTAGGGAAAACCGCATCTCCCTCAAGCACGAACTTCGGTTAAGTTGGAGTTTGAACTCGTGACCTACTTAAAAACACGAATGCCTTAACAACATGTTCACTGGCCACTAGACCAAACCCCTGCAGGAACTGATGCTTTAATATTAATACAACGCATCAGGATACTTTTGTTTGTGAAAATTATGTGATTTATTTATAAAATATAATTAATATCTTCTGTATTGAAGGGTACAAGTTGTATATTGATAAAAAAATGTATGAGAATAGTTCAAGTGAAAAAACTTATGATGGATACAAAGATAACACATCCAAAAAGGAAAAAAAAACGCAAGTTCTTTGTAAATTCTATACAAAATTAATATGTTTGAAGTATATGTAAGTTTAACTAATATGTATTGGTTAGTGTGTGTCCTGCAAAGCCAAAAAATGAGGAAGCTCGATAAGATTCTTTGTGATCTAAGTGCATAAAAGCATACAAGCTAGATGGAAAATTTTCAAAATGATGAACTAGGTGAATGAAAAATTCCTATTCAATATGAGTTTTTTTTTTTTTAATTTCATTATGTTTTTACTTAAAAATATTAGATAACATGTTCAAAACAATCTATTAATCCACATATGTTTAATGTTCTATAAATGGGACCAACAACGAAGGAACGAAATGTTGTCCTAAGATAATAAAAATTATAGAAGATGTAAATGATGATGAATTGATCCTTAGCTCATATGCAGTGGTGTTGGAAGTTAATGAAAGGGGGGGAAACATTTACAAAAATATGAGGGATATAGTGGAATGAACGTATAGACGTAATTTCCACTTACAATATAGAAATAAATCCAATGATTTGACGAACCGGGTTATATCTAAACTACAGGAAGCGTTTCCATAGCAATGGTCAATGAGACATGTCAGACTTGCAATAGAAAATACATACAACAACAAAAAATAATCATTCAAAAAGTAATATTCCTAAAAATGATTTTCTAGAATATGTATATATTACTACAAATCATTCCTTTATTAATATCAATTTTGTTTTATTTAGTTTTGATATATCAATATAAAAATAGTTTATTGTCATGCTAATTTTTTCAAGAATATTATGAAAATCTCAAAGGATCAACGAGATGATATCTGAAATATGCCAGTAGGAATGTCCAAAAAAGTGTAAAAGGAGATGGTCAAAGAAATGGACATAATTTCCTCGCAGGAGGAGCCAGATCAACAACAATGTGCTTCAAATGAATGAAATCATTCAATTTTTCTATTAGGTACATATAAATAAATAATTTGGTAGTTTCAAGTATTTTCTTGAAGAAAAGAAAACAAAATGGAACCCATTCAACTCATAAAATAGGACGTCAAGGAAGAAAAGAGTTGATAGAAAAGTTTGTGAGTAATTTTTATTTCCTTATAGCATTAACTTAAGATTTCATTTTTGTATATTTTAAGTTATTTTACAACATCCATCCTAGAATGTATTCAAAGAAGGGATAACATACAAAGAAGAGCCATCGAAAGAATTGATTGACATTGGGTTAAGTAATGGTTGTGAGTAGATGTTGGCATATCAAAAATTAATTGTGGAATTTGTAAGTATCTAGGTTTTGTTACTTCTGTCATTCTATAATTAATGGACCAAAAATATCCTTTCTATTAAATCTGTGATTTATTATGGGGTATAAAACTTGAGGGAAACAAAGTATGGAAATGTGCCAACAGAAGGGTTGTTGAGAGAAGGCATGAGATTTTATTTTGAAAGAATGTGTATCATTCTGGACTCAATTATTTCTATTGTACATTGTTTTTCAATTTACATTCATGTATATTATTTATTTCATTTTTTATTATTCTCACCAATGTAGATAAAATCATTACACTTTATTTTTAATTTTGTAGATGGAACTTTAATAAGATGTAAACAATCAAGAAAATCAACAAAACATTCAACCAAATAACCCAAGTCATGGAAATATCTCGAGCACTGACAACAGTTCCAGTGAAGAATGATGATCACTATATTTGGATATCAATGGAAGTTATTGTATTTTTTGAAATAATTATCTGTGAAAATAAGACATTGTGTTTAATGTAATGAACATAGTGTCCCAATTGAAAGACAAGGGGTTACCAAAAACTGTCCCATTTTGTATGAGAAAGATCCTCTTATTCATATATAATAAAATACATTTTATTTTATTTTATTGTGTTGTCCAATATCGTTGTGAAGTGTTACATCATTGATTAAATATTATAATGAAGAGATGTGAAATATGATGATATAGAAAAATAATCCAAACATCATATCCAAATGCACTACTCAAAAAATAATTTATATGAATACTATTATAAGATATAAGTCAATTTTTTGATAAATAGTGGAATTAAAAAATAACAATAATTTCACTGTCATGGGTCGATGTTTCTAAAAAGAGAAAATGAAAACCGGTATGTTCAATGCTAAAAATATCTGGTGCATTTAAGGATAAAATGCATTGATGTTGTAATGAAATGTGTATCAGTGTTGATATATAAGGAACCAACACCAATATTAATAATATTTTGACCAAAAATTATAATAATAAAAAATGTCCTACCGGTGCATTTAATTAAGACGTGCACGTGTGCTTTTGTATCATACTTCTACATCGGTGCATTCTAAATTTCATGCACTGGTCGGGTTTGTCTTGTAACGGACTAGTGCATGGTATCATAGATTCAACCGGTGCATTGTTGGTATTAAGGGACCGATGTGTTATTATTCATAAGAGCATTGGTGCCCCAATATTTTTTGGACAGCCCCAGGGATTTTTGTCAAAGTTAAGCACCAATGCTTTAAGTTTGAGAATGCATCGATGCATGGTATCATAGATTCGATCAATGCATTATTCTTATTAAATCATTGGTGCATTATTTTTTATAAATGCACCAGTGCCTGAATATTTTAGGACTCTCTCAGTGCTTTCAGTGAAATGTAAGCATCAGTGCTTTATGTTTGAGAACACACCAATGTGTATACACCATGAAGCGCACTTCCTAGAAAAACATCTTCTAAAATCTCTACCCTCCCATATTTTTTATTTATAATGAAGTTCCATTATATTCTCCACAAAAACATCGACTGTTTTCACGGAGGTTTTTTTGACAATTTTGTAACAACAAAAATCTCTGATGTAACCTCCACTACAAGGTCTTTTCCTTGAAGTGTGAATATTATTCCTACACTTTCACATTACAATACACTTTCATATCTCTATTCTTAGCATGATTAATGAGGAGAAATATCATTTTTTCTTGGCCTACGTCATGCTACATCTTTTATTCAAGACTACACAATCTATCTAAGACTCTACTAGCCAACATGAGGAATCTTATAATGGAGTATTCAAATCCATTAAATAGTCTTCATCCTATGTAATACCATGGGAAAATACCATGGTTTATGCAACATGATGGGCCCATAAATAATTATAAGTAAACATATCTTTAATTGTATCAAGGTTAATCTAACTACACTATGACCAAGTGTAACACCTTATTTTTTCCCAAAAATGTAATTATGTTAAGAATTAATGCATTGCAATTTATGAACCATCTAATTGTGTTTATGATTAATGAAAACACCAAATAGTTGAATGAGAATAAATCCTTGATTATTGACCATGTTTCCATGAGTGGGACTAGTGAGGTGGAGATAGGATGTTTCAATGAAAAAATTAGGAAGCTCGCCAAAATTCTAACTTACATCTACATACTTAATGTAGAACATGTCCAATGCACCTTCATTGCATTTACACACAAAAATTATTAATGGTGATCAAGTTGGGTAGTTGAGAAATGATAATTTTTGTCTTATTTGGTACTTGGAATATTGAAGGATCGACTGAGACTCCAACTATAAGGATGTATAATATTTTCCCTTTCGATTCAATATCCTGACACCAAGGGATTTATTTTGAAAGAAGACATTGAGGATCTTGAGGATAAGGAGGAAGAAGAGGGAAAATATATAAAAACAACACATAGATGAATATTAGAGGATGCACAGGTGAGAACCAAAGCAACCCATAAAGGAAAGAAACATAGAACATGGAGACGTGTAGAGATTGAATCCACACAAAGGAACAAAGAATGATCACACACAGAGATGAGTCATATCCTCACAAAAATATGGTGAAAATGAGTAGATTATCTCACACACACAACTCTAAGAAGCAGAGAATATCTTGGAATTTTTTCAGAAGAAAATATAAATATTTCCCAAGAGTTGAATGGTCACCTTGGAACAGAGAAGACCCATATCCATACTAGAGACATAGAGGGCTGTGACTTGATTCTTATAGAAAGAAACTAATACTGGTAAGGGGAGGTCATCAAGGGACTGTGTAGAAGAGAAGGGTCTCCCTTGTGCAAAGGAAATCCAGTTGGGAAGGTTCCTGATAAACGCATGGAGGTCCTTAGCCCAGTGGAAAGAGGGAAAAAAAATAGTGTTGCCAATAACCTTCCTGAACCATTTTCTTGACTTGGAAATTAATTGAGATAGTCCCCTATTGGTATCATGTCCTAGCATGGGGATGGAATGTTGTAGAAAGGCATAGTGCAGCATAGCCTATGATTGGGTGGAAAGGAATTTCCCCTCAATCAGTTGGTTGGTTGGAATCATTACTTAAAAAATAAGTTTTTGTACCTATGATGTTTTCTTGAATGTTTAATAAATGGCTATAAACATTATTCTATTCATCTTAACTGATTAAATGTGATGGAAGAATGTTTAATTTCTGAGTTAAAATGGAGTAATAAAACCTCCATTAAATACTAAATGTAGTAACTATGATCATGGTATGAAGAAGGCCATAATAGGTTGATAAACCTATATTTTCCCTACATTTTAAATGGAAAGTCCATAAGATATGAAATATTCATTTGGATGCTTGGGACTAAGAATTTATTTCTTATTGGAAAGAGGTTTAAGATCTTGAAGGATTTGAATTAAATCCTTGTAGGAAATACTGTAGGGCTATTGAGTCTTGGAAAAATAATTTAACTCTATTAAAAACCCCTATTTGAACCCAAAGGAATGAAAGCCATTGATTAGGTGGAAGGACGTGATATTGATTGTTTGTCGAAGATCTATGCTTCAATATAAATCCCATCAGGAGGAAATACCATCGGGAAATACAAGTGCGAAGTCACAGTGGATAATCGATGGGGAAATATCAAGAGGTTGTGAGTAGTTCATCTATTGGAGGTAAACATAATGAGTTCTAGGCCGTAGATTCCCTAGACGCCTTAACGATAAGTTTATCAGAAAGTAGAATGTCTAGAATATATGGGAATAGGATTAGGAAGGGTCTCCGATGGGGAACACCTGATACTGAATATCTAAGAACGAAGGGGGCCGTAGATCCATTGGTGTGGATTTCCATGGGTTCTGATCCATTGGATATAGAATGATCTATCTGAGGACGAAAATGTGATGAAAAATGATGTTGAATTAAAATTTGTAGGCTTAGAGCGATCCATAACCATTATATGTGAGGTTTTGAAGGCCATCGGAGGAGTCTCATAGAAGAGTACTAATCGGTAACTCTCACAATCACTTGGAGCAGGTGCATTCTGATGGTGGAGGATCTCTAGTGGATAGGAATCATTGATCTATGTGAGATGTAATCTGACATAACCACATATGTTGATTTGTGGTAGACCCCACTAAACCGACGATTTGAATGGAGGATGGGTGAGGCATTAGTCATCACGTAATTTGATTTGTCGAATTTATCGAGGCCATTGGTTTAGTAACCTAAGGACCTTTGGATATATATGAAGTAATTTCTTCGGAGAAGTTCGATCATGATTGAAATGTGGGTGATGTAACCTACTTTCTCGATGAGTATAGAACCCGAGTAATTGTTGAAAGTTGATCTGGTTGCATAGGGTGAAGCACAGTTGTCTGATTGGGGATGTTTGTTCCTTGGTCTGTGTAGCATCATTTCACCATATAATTGTTGAGTAGTATATGGTGGTGAGTTTGCAGATTTGTCACAGTGCCCCCATGTGAGAAATGAGGGGTAGAGGTTATGTGAGGGTGAAATATGGAGACCAAAAGTGTATGGAAGTGGAAATTTCACATCCCACTAGCCTAAGAGGATTAGGGGGTTGAGCATGTTACAAAGTGGTATTAGAGTAGAGTTCAAACTCTATGCTTGAATGGGTCGCCAAATCCACATGATGTTTTGAGAAATTTTACATGATAAAGCATATCCATTGTTTATTTATTTATTTTTGAATGATTTAACTCTGTGTATGAATATTGACAACCATTTTTAGTAGGACTAATAAAAAAGAATGGATTCATGGCTTGGGATTGTCAAAATAGATTGAATTTTGACGAGGCTGACAATTTTATGACAATGATTTTTATGTAATCACTAATAGTGTTTCATTGTTTCATCACATAGGACATACTTACAAGTAAATAGATGTGAATGGTACAACATAGTATGGAGGACATCACACTTCTGGAATGAAGAATCTAATGGTATGAGGGCTAGAGAAACCCCTCCTGATTTTTTAGCCATTGTCAAAATTTTGAAAGAAGATAATGAAAGGTTCATGAGATCTTAGACTAAGTATATAGATTTGAATGTAGTGTTACTATAAATTTTATCAGAGATCCAAAATCACTTGAAGTAAGGTTCGGCCATTAGTAATGTAGGACTACAGTAGTCAAAGAAGTTGAAGACCCCTTCATATGTATAGAAGCATGGACTAGCTCATAGTAATGTAGGAATAATTTCTTCCAAGAAAAGGCATTGCGATGCTAAGAGAAGTAGATCTAGTGAAAGTATTTCCATAGATTCATCTAGTGGGAAGACCATTATAGAGGAATTGTCCAGTAGTGAAACTTGGTCTAGTGTTCCCAGGAATAAGAAAAGGAGATACTCATAGAGTTCTCTCACAAAAGAATTAAAGAAGGATAAACCACCTACCATTGATGGAGAAATCAATAAAGGAGAAGAATTTGAGGCTTGGTTGTTGAGGATGAAGAAGTATTTTCAGGGCCATAAATACTCGAAAAATACAAAGGAAAAGATAGTCATTTTCAATCTAAATGAAGGAGATTCCATATGATGGGAGGATCTCAAATACGTTAAGGGATTGAAAGAAAGAAATATGAACTGGAATAAGTTTGAGAATTATTTCAGGAAGGGATTCTATCATATAAAAACTATATAGAGAATAACAAAGGAAGAGGAAAATTGCAACAGGTAGTAGAATTTGCTAAAAAGTTTGAGAGGGATTTCTCACTAGTTTCTTTCCTTTCTACTAGAAAAACTACAAGGAATGAGTGGTACTTGGACAGTGGTGAATTGTGTCATATGATATAATCACATGATATTTTTAGTAGTTTGATGGATAAGGACTTAGGGATCTATGTGGATCTTGGTGATGATTCCAAGAATGCAGTGAAGTGGGAGGGAAAAATATTGTTCCAACTGGATTCAGTATGTTTATTTGATGCCTAAAATGTGCTTTATGTCTAGGACATGGGAACAATTTTCTCTTTGTATCAGTTATGGAGGAAAAGGGTTTTGCAGTTATAATCCAAAAAGGTCAAGTACTCACACATCCAGAGGGAGATATATATAACACAATAGTAAGAAATAGGGTTAGAGAGGGAAATTTATACAGGTTCATGGAAAAGCATGTCCATGCCTTATTACATGATAGTGAAAACCTATGTGACCTATGGAACATGAGGATGGGACACCTACACTACAATATGTTTCCAATTCCAAGGGAGATTGTCACTAGTCTTCCATATTTTAGTGTTGAGTAGCGAGGTTTGTGCAAAGGGTGTGCACTTGGAAAGAATGCCAAGGATTATTTTCCAAGTAGTGAAGGTAGGTCTAAGGGGATATTGGATATTACTCATTCAAATGTATGTCAAATGATGTCAATAGAATTAATGCAGGCAACATAATATTATGTGACATTCATTGATGAATTTTTCAGGAAAACATGGATCTTCTTTATGAAGACAAAGGATGTGATCTTCAGTCATTTCCAAGAGTTAAAATCTCAAGTGGAGAAACAAACAAATAGGAGTTTGAAGGCCTCGAGGTTATATAATGGGGGAGAGTAAACCTCTAATGAATTCAAGGATTTGTGTAAGGAGGTAGGAATCAAGAGAGAGTTGTCATTCTCATACAACCCTTAGTAGAAAGGGGTTGTGGGGAAAAAGAATCGATCCATCATCAGTTCTGCTAGGGCTATGAGACATGACCAGGATCTTCCTATGTTTCTTTGGAAAAGGAATATAACAAGACAATATATGTGTAGAATGATATTTCTCATAGGATATTGGGGAAAAAGACTCATGAGTAAGCACTCATAGGAGTGAAGCCAAAGACAAGACATTTGAGGATCTATGGTTTTCTAGTATACATCCATGTGCCTGTGGAGAAGAGGGAGAAGATAGAGCCAAAGAAGGACATATTTGCGGGGTATAAGGAGACCTCAAAGGATTACAATATCTTCATTCCAGCATAGAATATAGTTACATTGAGGAAGTCTCATGAGTTACCACCAGTGTTAGAGGATGAGGATCAAAAGAATATGAAGGATGAGTAGAGATCAAAAACTTCCACTTCAGGAATTCAAACTTCATGTGGGGCGGAGTTGTCTCCTTATAGTTATGCCAAGAGACCCGATTGGTTATTGTAGACATTGAGGGATGTTGGTGAGGCTTTTAGGAGAACATTTAGGGAGAGCGTGCCTCCGAAGATGTTTCCCAACTATATGGTGCTTATGAGTAGAATTATTGATGTTGAGCGTTCTAGTTTTTATGAAGTGGAAGATCAACAAGTTTGGTAGGATGTTGTGGTGGAGGAGTATTCCTCTATCATGAAGAATGATGTCAAGGATATAGTGTCGACACTGCAATGGAAATTAGTGGTGAGTTCCAAGTGGTTCTTTAAGATCAAGCATGTTGTAGATGGTAGCATAGAGAAGTTCAAGTAGAGGTTTTTGGTGATAAGGTTCTTTGAGAGAGAGGGAGTGGACTTTGCGGAGACATTTGCTTCAGTTGCTATATATGCTTCCATTAAATTTGTTATATCTATTACCTCGGTCATGTGGTGGAGGATTTACCAGATGGATTTGAAGACATCTTTCCCCAATGGGATCATTTAGGAGGAAGTATACATAGAGAAATCTTAGGTCTTTGAGGTACATGGGATGGAGTCTCATGTGTGTGGGATTAAGAAAGCCTTGTAAAAACTCAAACATGCACCAAGGGCATGGTATTCTAGGATTGACATATACTTGTAGAGCATGGGATTCACCAAGGGTGAGGAAAATACTAACTTGTACTTCGTACTTGTTGGGACTGATTGACTCATGTTGGTGCTTTTTTTTATATGATTTGTTTCTCATGGCTATAGAGGAGCTTATATCATGGTGCAATGAGGATTTCTCTACAAATATTTAGATGAAGGATTTGTCTTGATGTATTATTTCTTTGGGTTAAAGATGTGGTAGATATCATGAGATATCGTCCTTGGTCAAGAGAAGTACACAATGAATCTCTTGAGGAGATTTAGGATGGAGGACTATACACCAATGGATACACCTATGGTTACCATCCTAATGAAGGTTGTCACTTCATATCTATAGTTAGTTGATCCCAGGTTATATATACAAATGATAGGCTCCTTGATGTATTTGGTCAACGCCAGGCTAGATATATGTCTTGTTTTGAACTCCTTGAGTCAGTTCATGGCATAGCCAAGGCAGGTGCATTGGGTAGCAACGAAGAATGTGCTAAGGTACTTGAGAGGTATAGTGGATTTGATCCAGATTATTTTGAGAATGAAATGAAGGTGGAGATATAACAATGAAATACACATAAATATTGCAAGAAACAGATATATAGAGTAATACACAATTTCTATTAATGAGAGAAATGTGCAAAAAATGTAAAAATACAAAGTGAATGAACTCGCTAGAATGGTGGAAGCTTATATCTAAGAAGATATGTGACAGATACGTTCATTCGAAGAAGAATATGTTTATAATGAGGCTCCAAAGGCCTTTTTGAAATAAAGAAAATCCAAAAACCTAACCCCAAAAGATGAAACTCCAAAAGGTTTGCGGGCCCAGATGGGGGTAGTTGATACGCCAACTTCCTGAGGGTGTAAATTTTGCATACAACCTCCATTTGGGGCAAACGATAGCTAATTAGAAAGGTTTAGTCGAGAGGAACACATTTCGACCAAGCCAAGGCCATAGTCTTGTTGACGCTTGAATCTATTAGGACCAAAATTAAAATATCACGAGGATACAAATCCCCCTGTGTTTTTATAGAGGCGATACTCCTTTGTTCGAGATTTTTTAGAATGTTTGACTTTTATAGAAGTCCGTCGAATGAAAGTAAAAATATATATATAAGAAAAAAGGAAAATGTTTTGTATTTTCTTTTTAAAGAAATTTCCTGAGAGTGGACTAGGAACCACACACATTCATACATTTAAAGAAAATAAATAGAATTTCCTAACATCCATTGTAGTAGGGATAAAGATTTATGATCAAATAAAAAATTAAAAGAAAATGATCTGCATGCATAAGATAACTTTGACAGAGTGATACATGGGAAGTTAAAATAAAGATAATGATAGATCAACCTAAAATACTTTATATTCAGAAAAGCTAGGTTACAAAGTACAGTCGAGATTGTTCCCAAAATAACTCTCTTGGAATTTCTAAAAAATATATAGTTTAATACATATTCTCTAAATTTAAATTCATTTTTCATAATGATTGGGATTGGGGCTCTCGTGGACCATAAAGAAAATATATATGATAATTAAGTTTGTAGAAAGAATAAAGTGGGGGATGGAATAAAACAAGACTATGATGGTATCTCCTATTTGTCACTTGCTCGTTGAAGTCCTTGTATGGATTTCATCGATGGTTACATGAACCGTCTCAAATTCCCTTTGCCCTTCATCAGTAAGTTTTTCGACAACATTTTTAAACCACTCCTCGATGTAGCTCCTCATTGGTGACACGTTGATTTCAAGATGGATTTTTATATTGAAGATCTTTCCTTCCAAGTACTTTAGATCAATATAAATATTCTTCAAAGCTTCTTCAACATCTTGATTTTTCATTTAATAGTCAACTAGCTAGTTTTGCATGTCATCTTCACTATACTCAAGAATTACATAGAATTTTTCAAATGATAAACCTTTAAATATCTCAACTTGTTCTTCAAAGGATTTCTTGGTTAAGAACAACGATTTGAGAATAAATTTGGGATCTTGGACCTCATTGGTGCTCCCGTCTAGGTCTATCTCAATCATCCTTTTGAATAATTCTTCTCTCTTAGTTATGGCCTAGATGCATGCCTGGACAATAATATTCAAGTTCTTAACCTTTTCCTTCTAGCATGATTTTAGTTTTTTTATCTGGTTTAGAGAAGGGATATCCTCCTCTCTTCTTCTCAACTCTATCATATTGGTAAATTTAAAACTAAATGGTACAACCATGTCGAGGTAAAAACCTAATTCATTTTTCAAATATACCTATAAATATTCATGGAAGGCATGTGCCCTTGTTCCAAAAGAGACCATTCTCTTTGACATCTCCTAAGTCTCTGTAATTAATTCCATTATTTTATTAATGTTCTTATCCACATAGCCCCTGGTTGATGTGAGAAGGCTTGTCGATCCTTTCAATTTTGTTGCAGGTGTGATAGGATCGATCATTACTAAAGGACTAGCAAGTACTGGAAGAGGAATTAAATCCTCTTCCAATTCTTTGCTTCTTTCCTTTAACATGACATTCTCTACTTCAAGGCCTCCAATAGAATTATCTAGAGCATCTCTAGTTTCTCGGTGAATTTGGGAAATTTGGGAAGGCCACATGTTCTGTAGGTTGATCTCTAAACAAGATTTCCCTTTTTTATTCTTTACATATCTTTTCTAAATAATTAAAATTTTTGACTCGTTGGAAAAAAAAGGCTCTCTCGCTCTTAATTATTTCCATTAGAGGATTTTGGTGAGTCATGTTCTCTAGTTGATAAACGTTGGGGAACACCTTTTCAATGTCAATATTGAGTTCCATATCCTCTAGGGAGAGGTCATGAATGTCACTTTCACCTCGAGGTCCCTCGTTTTCTTGCAAATTTTTTTTCCTTTTCTTCCTCAAGGGAAGCTTGTGGGATCTTTCGATATTTCCTAAAGCAGGGTTCTTATCTCCTCCTCTGCCTGAAGAACTGTGGGTTACTTTATTAATTTGGTGGGTCACTGGATAACTTCTCTCAGATGTTGTACTCTTTGGAGTGACAGTTGGGGATTGACCACTCTTCTCACTTGGACCTTTTCCTTTCTATTTGTATGACTCATTGGTGTTGAGTATCATTGGCAAGTCAGTAGTGTCATGAGTGGGAGTGCCTGATACATTATCTTCATCTTCATTCAGAATAGCATTAATAAAAGAATTGATGAAATCAAGTGCCAATAGATTTTCTACAAAAATTCCACTAGGGTTGAACCCTTTTAATCTTTCAACACATTTTAGATTCAAGATGTGGGAATGACCTACAAATTCATCAATCTTGTTCATTTTTTTGAATATGAAATCCCCAACTTTCCAAGGAAGAGGTATGAATTGTTTTTTT
>CBVK0100919396.1:0-17328 GCA_900067695.1 Picea abies | reverse complement strand
AACTTTAGGAATAGACAAAATTTGAGATGTAGAAAGGAAAACAGTCCCTTTAGTAGAAGAACTTGGTTGAGTTGATATAATTTTGTATCTTCAACTGATGAAATCAAAGGTTTCCTTTCTGAATTAGGATGCGAAGAAGGTTCCAAAAACAAAGGATTTTCAAAGGAACGAAAATGTGGTTTAGCTTCTTCAGAAGGACTAGACTAGGGTGATGAAGATAAAAGTGTATTAGGTTTACTTTTAGTATCTTTTGTAAAATCCCTCAAAGTTCCAGCTATAGATAAGGTGTTTGTATGTTCTTCTTCAATAAGCTCATAAAATAATTTCCATTGTTCTAAGTTCAATTCAAATATAGTTGAAGGAAAGGATACAACTGAAGGTTGAACAATAGGTTTTGTTTCAATCTCAATTACAACTTCTACAACTGAAGGTTGAACAATAGGTTTTGTTTGAACAACATGTTTAGGAGGTTGTCCTTGAGTACTTGTAGAAGAAGATTTATCCTTTGAAGAAGAGGATTGTCCTTGAGTACTTTTGGATTTTCTTAATAACTTTTCAGGATCATACATTGTTGGAACAAGTTTAGGATATGGGATTTTCTTGGTCACTTGTATCTTTATAGATGATGATAAGGTTAGAGGACGTTTAAGTCCTTTACCTTCTCTTTAGGAGCCAGAACTACTGTAGAGGAGTCTCCAGGTGAATAATATACAGGCACACAAGAATGTCTAAATTATTGTCCACCATCAAGATTTAGATATGGTCTTTGTCATTCTCCTAGGGAAAAATACTTTGTGTCTCTGTCCTCGGCAATAGCGCCAAAAGATGTTAGTCTCTAAAGTGTCACTTGACTTTGAGAGGGTAATTGCGGGCATCATCAAGTTATTGCAATGGTTTTATGAATAATATTTATAATGAATTTTTGTAATGATTTGAAGGTTGTGTCAAGAACAAATGCAAAGTATCAATCTCAAATAAGTAAGAGAAAATCACATCTCACAGACATAGTAAATAGTAGTTAATCAAATAATCAGATGGAAAAAGTAATATGAAAGATAAATAAGTATGTAAGATTTAAATTTGTCTACTTACATATGAAACTCTTGATCCCAAATATTATTTAAGAAATAAGAGAAAAGTACTTGAAAACAAATCTGATCATGAACAAGAAAATAGTAAAGTCTTCACTGGCTTACTCACAACCAAGATACATCGTATGCTTAGCAATAGATTAGCATGCATTCAAGTAATAGAATATAGAAATATAGACAAGAATATAAATATAACCATCATATGGCCTTTTCCATTTAGTATCAAAATGAAATAGTTCTTTGTCTTACAATATCTGCTCAAAAATGGCCAATGGTTCCCAACCAAATCAACCCCTAATTCTATCAATCAGATCTCGTTTTAAACACCACAATTAGTTTCTGGAGATCCTACTTTTTAGATTACAATTTAGATAAGATCCTATCTTCTGGCTAACATTTAGGAGATATATCCTCATACAGATAACCAAAATCTCTATAAACTAGTCCTTAGATAATCAATCTCAAATATAGACTAGTTTATGTTTCTATGAGACATTTAGATCTCACAAAATGAGTGAATCAGACGTTGAGTTGGTCCACCTGAAGAATAGAAACTCATGTTTGTGATGAGCAAAAACTTTACCTATTGGAAATACCCTGTCACTTTGTAGCTTATAATAGCATTTTCAAAATCTTAGCATAGGTATTGTTCTATTTATCAAAAAGTCAAAAATTGTACGATGCCTCTTTGAAACCTTCACTGTATGATAGTGGTAGAACCTTTGGTATTCCTTTATTCCAATACAATTTGATGTTTTCCTCCCTTACCTCTTTGAGCAGGGCTTATTGATCTTTCTTCTTATTTTTGAGATTTTGCAACTTTTCCTCCTGCTTAGCATCCCACTGTTCTATCATACGCTTCTCTTGCTTCAACTGCATGCTTATGGTTTGCAATTGTCTCACCTTGTATTTTTCATCTCTCATTTCCATTCTGAATTATGGATGTTCTTCAACTGGAGCAGGTCGATTCAGATCAATATAAAACTTGGGTTTTTTAATTTTGAATTCATTCTTATGATCTTTTGAAGATGAACCATCGACAATCTCTTCAGCTTCAACAATTTTTGACATTTTCACTTCTTGAAAATATTGTAGCTCTTCTATCTCTGGAAGATAATTGGATTCTGGTTTGATCTCATCATCCACTGAATTATCTTCTAGATCTGTCGAATGGCCCTTTTCAGCAAGGATTTGGGTAAAGTTTTAGATTTTAAACTTAGCTTTTTGGTTGCTCTGGTCACATTCCTCATTGAATACTCTGCTACTTGTTTACCCTTCTCATATTTTCTTTGTCTTGCCATAGTATCCTCATCATAACATTCCTCTTTAGGTTCTACTTTAACCTTTTTCCACTTGTATGAAGAATTTACAGGTGATTGTCCCTTTTCCTCCTATGTACTTTCCACTGGGTCATCATCAATGAAAATCACATTTTCTTTCTTAACAGAAGGATTGAATAGGGAATTTGAATTTAATCTCAATTTATTTGTTGTCGTGGTTTTAGATCTACTAGGATAATTCACCACTAGTTTATTTCTCCTTGCCTTGCTCAATTTCTCATCTTTATCATCTGCAACAGGTTCCTCTTGTTTCTGCATGGTCTATCTAAGATTCAGATTTTTTGATCCTCTGATATGGATTTCTTTGCATTCCTTAGGCTCCTCTTTTGAAATAAGCAACTTGTCCTAAGGTTGAAAATCCACTTCTACCTGTGTTTTTTGTTTATTTCTCTATGTTCTGGTGATCTTGGCTATAGGGCCAACTTTATTTGAATCATGTGTTTCTTGTTGTAACAACATATTTCTTTTGTTGGATCAAGTTACTCTAGCTACAGGGGAACTCTCTTTCACTATAACAGCAGGGATTTTAGAAACTTTCCTTTCTTTTTTAGATTTATATTTAGGAGAAGTTTTATCCTCAGGTTTATGTTCTTCAAGTTCAAGAGATTCAATTAACCAGACCCAGGGGTGTTGGACTTCTCCCAAAGCATACATGACTAGGGTTTTGATCAGTCTTTGGTGAAAATTAATTTTAATAGGAGTTGCAAGGTGAGATTATATCCTTTTAGACATTTTTGATAGGCGTTTTAATAAAAATAAAGGAAAACACAAAGGGATATCACCATTCAAATGCATTAGCAACCTAATGTAATAAATATGGACAAGGGAAAAATGCCCTTCACATGTAATGTACCTATGAATAACCATTAAAGCAGTCTACTACTCTTTTTTCATACATCTCAGTGGGATACCTTGACTCTAGTTAGGGTATTGGCGTTCTGGAAGCACAAACTATTTTACAAGTTCCATAGGCATCTCTTCCTTCTTCCACCATCTCTCTCCATACACAGATAACCTGCATGTAGTCCTGATCGAGTGTTATGTTACATGTATCAGGACTTTACCCACCACTATTGAAAACCCATCGAAGTTCTATGCAAACATCAAAGAAATTTGTTCATGATAACCCTGGAGTGTTGAGAAAGGGGAAGATGGATCATTGACATGGAACCCAGTTCCACCATTGCTACCACCAAGATCCAACATGATGAACTAGATGAGCCAGAAGAAGGAGTGCACCTCTTCCATTCATAGATGTGGGTAAAAGGCACCTCACTACACTTTATCATTGATAGTGGTAGCCAGAAGAACCTCATCTCAGTAGAGGTTTTCAAGTGGCTGGCCTTGCTGACAATGCCTCACCCACAATTCTACACCATTGGATGGCTCCACCAAGGAAGCTATCTCCGCATGAGCTAACAGTGTTGACTATCTTACGACATCAAGCCCTTCAAAGATGAGGTATTGTGTAATGTTTCTCCTTTCAAATTTTGTGATTTTATTTTGGGCCATAATTATTTATGGAAATGTCATGCTGTATATGAGTGTAGGCCTCGTAGTGTTATTATTATTTTGAATAGGAAATTGTACAGGATACCTGAGGCAGTCCCACCTAGTGCTATTTCCTTGATCTTTTCCAAAGGATACCTGAGGCAGTCCCACCTAGTGCTATTTCCTTGATCTTTTCCAAACAATGCAGGAAGGTCATCTCTCAGACGGGGAAGTTTGTCTTCTTCATGATTCACTCTCGAAATGAGAGAAAGATCACAACCACATCCAGGGTCTCTACGACCAACCTCTCCACACAACAGAAGCAAGTAGATAAGGTCATCGAAGAATACTCAGATATATTCTCCTCACCTACTGGGGTACCTATGCACTATCAGGTCAAGAACCCCATTGATATGACCCCCAACGCACCACTTCCCAATGGGAAAATATATCACCACTCTATGTTAGAGAATGAGGAGATCAAGAGACAGATCCAAGAACTGTCCTCATACAAGACCCAACTTGTAAACAGGAACCAACCTGATAGAATGAACCTTCATTCAATCCATTATATATAAATATATATACTTCAACAAATTCAACTTCATCTTTTGTTCACCGTACTTCTTGTTTATATAGCCTCCTAATAGGTATGATTTTGAAGCATTATGTCCCTTTGTTTAAAACATTACACCTCTTCATACACCTCTTCATTTTAATTAATAATGATAATTTGTATTATTATCATTAATATTAATAGTTTGATTTAAAGACTTGAAATCCCTTGTTTTGCATTTTATTCTATTCTGGCTAAAAAATTGTCACTGCAAATGTTGCATAAATCATTTCTACGAAGGCGATTCCTTCAAACCATGTTTTTCATATGACCATATGCACAGAACCACATGCTTATTAATTTAAGCATTGCCTCTTCTTTCACTCTTATTCCTCTATCACGAGACTAATGTTTCATGTTTCAGAACTCTTGCCCTTTTCCTTTTTAGCCCCCATATGTCCAATGTTGGGACCATGTTCTTCGGGCTTCGACGCTCTGGAAATTTTCTTCTTTTCACCATATCTTGTTATCTCCGAAGTGATATCTTCCAGAGTGTTATATTTCGAGCAACTTCAATTCACGGTTTTAATCCTCATCATTGATCACGATTTCAGATCAATGTTCTAATCATTATTTTTAAAAGAATCATTTCTCACAATTTTCTTATCCTTATCTAATGGTTGGGATTCAATAGTGATATGGACAGTTGTCGTTTCCTCTAGTACTTCACAGCTTCAGGGGTTTGTTCTTTTTATAAACTTCCAATTCTCCCAGAATAAATCTCATCGAAGTGTTAATATTGAGTTGATGTGTGTCCATAACCTTCAATGGTCTAGATCTTATTTCGGAGCTTTAGGACTCTAGGACTCCGGGTTACTAGAAATCTCAAGTAGTTCAATTCCTCCAAAGTGATAACCTATAGAATATTTCATAAAGTGGTGGTGAGTGCTTGTTGTCGGTTAACACTTTCACTTATGCTATCCTTCCACTATGCTTGATCAACGGTTGAGAACGTTGTTGAAGTAGATCAATGGTTAGTGTTACTTCGTGATTTATGCTTTACTCTATCCTTCCACTATACTTGATAAACGATTGAGAATGCTCTCGAATTAGATCAACGATTAGCGTTAACTTTGACCTTCGATGCTTTGGGCAGTTGCTAGTGGTAGAAACTAGTTTCCCCCGAAGGAAATACTCCCGGAGTGATGTAACTTGCTGACGTCACTATTGACTTGGCACTGGCTGAGTGGCTTCCATGTGTCACTTATATTTGTGACTTACGTGTACCTAAAATTCCAATTGGACCTTGACATTTGTCACAATTTGATTGTGTCACGTGTCCTTGCTGACGTGGTCTTTACTAACATGGATTTATTGATGTGTCACATGCCCTCCTCCTGGATCTAATGGCCGTAGGTTTATCTAAATCCTTGATCCAACGAATATGATTAGTTCTAGATCAATGGTCTAGATTCATTTCGACCTTCGAGACTTCGGGTTTTTCTCTTTTCCCACTTTCGAATTCTCCTGGAGTGAGATTCCCCAAAGAATAAACCTCGAGTAACTTGACTTCATATAATGATCCTTATCTGATGTGAAAATCTTAACACGGTCCAATGGTTGTCAGGAATTCAACTATTCGGGATCTCAGGCCTTTGGCCTTGCTTATCCTATCCTTCCACTTTATTTTGATCAGACAGTCAATATAACTCTCAAAATGTTTCTTAGATAGAATGACTCATGTCCTTCCTTGATCTTAACGGTTGGAAAACATCCCGAAGCTCATGCTTCAGATCTATCGGTTGAGATCTAATTCTTCCCAACTTATGAATTCCCCTCAATCTGACGGTCTCGGACTGTCTCGAAATGATAATGGGCATCCCCTCTGCATCATCTCTTCTGAGCCTCCTCTGCATCATCTCTTCTGAGATTTTGGGTTTATACTTGGATTCCAACTAAACCAAGATCAGTGATATGTTGGGAATTCGATCCCTATCACATTTTTGGAATGTTCTTTCCCTTCTGAGCTTCGATTAATGTTTCTTGCTTCTGATTTGTTTCATCGCTATTTCTCCTGATCTTTTAATAACTATTTGTGCATTCTTTACTCCTTTTGTACATGGATTCTCAGTATGCTACCTATCCTGAGCTTTAGATTCATAGGATCATTGTTGATCCTATCATGATCAATAGTGATCACGAATTGCCTCTTCCACAATGTGATCTTCCTCTGCCCCAAGGTGATCTTTCTTTTCTTCTGATTATTGTACATGTTGGACTCATGTTTCCATCAATGAAAATAGCTAATCAATAATTCCAACATAATGTACCTACGAATCACCATTAAAGTAGTCTTCTACTCTTTCTTCATCCATCTTTGTGAGATACCTTGACTCCAATTAGGGTCTTGGATTTCTAGGACTAAAAACAAGTTTACAAATTCCATAGGCATTTCCTCTTTCTTCTATCATCTCTCTCCATACACAGATAACTTGCTTGCAGTCCCAATTGAGTGTTTTGTCACATGTATTAGAACTTTACCCACCACTGTTGCAAATCCATCAAAGTTCTGTGCAAACATCAAAGAAATTTGTTCATGATAACCCTGGAGTGTTGAACAGAAGTTAAACCACCCTGCATCTCTGAAATTTTGTGAAATGTTTTGGTAAGCCTTGAGTAATTTTGTACCCTCTAGTTGTAATCAAGTAATTTTTGCACTCTTCTTAGGTGCCATGATATAGATTACAATCCCTGAAGTTCAGAAGATGGTTAGGGTTTCTATTAGCAATAATTTAGAACCTCTAAAGATAGGAATGTTGTAGAAGATATTAACCACCTGCAAAGCTCATATAAAATAAAACACAAATATGATCAAGGGCTCGGGTATCATCTATTAGCAATCATAATATGAAACCAACAAACCTGAGATTTGATATTAGAATGGATGATTACAACCAAATCTCTTCAAATGAGTATCAAAACTGCATACATGACCCGATATTCATCATAAATGATGTTGGCTTCTAGGAAATATCTCGAGCATTCTCTGACATGATCTTGTGAAGTTGGCACATATAAAATAATGATTACTCCTAGCACTATAAGAATATCGCCTTTTCCCTTTGGAAAATTTTCAAATTTAAATTGAGGGAAAGGACTTATGATTTGATGGAAATATTCTAAATGTCAAATTCTAATCTTAATCTCACTAATGCATGTTATAAAACACTCAAAAAGGATAATTCAATCACACTTTTAAAACTGTAGAAGAAGAAAACAGAGTGTAAAGTAATGCTGGGAAAAGATAGGGCACAAAAAAGAATCTTTCAACAGTCATTGAAAAATCAAGGACTAGCACCAGCAATGAGGTTTATATTTTATTGCTGAGTTCAAGAATAATTCTAGTAATGGGTACTAGTGGGTTTTAAATGCCAAAGATTATTTCACCTGGTGGGTGGAGGCTATCCCAACAAAGAAGGCGACATAGGAAGTGATGATGGACTTCCTTGAGGAAAGAATAATCACTAGATTTGGTGTTCCTGCCAATATCACTACAGATAATTCCAAATCTTTCAGTTCTATCACATTAAACAAATTTTGTTTCAAGTGTGAGATTTTGTTATCACACTCTTCAAACTACTATCCCCAAGTAAATGGACTTGCAGAGTCTAGCAACAAAAATACCATGAATATTGTGAAGAAAATTGTTGCAGATAACAAGAAGCATTGAGATAGTAAGATTAAATATGCCATGTGGGAATATTGCACGACCACCAAAACTTCCACCAGGAAAACACCTTTGAATTAGTGTATGGGATGGAAGAAAAATTATGTGTCAACCTCTATATCCCATCCTTATAGTTAGCACAACATTTTACTACTAATGAAGAAGCATTGCAAGGTAGGATTGATCAACTTGTTGAAATGGATGAGTCCAGAAGAATTTCTTTCGATCAAATGGAAAAAAATCACGACAAGATCAAGGAAGCGTTTGATCGTAAGTCAAGACAGAGAGATTTTGAAGAAGGAGATGTTGTCCTAATGTGGGATAAGAGAAGGAAGAAACCTGGAATGCATTAGAAGTTTAATATTTTGTGGCTTGGTCCTTATCAAATCAAGGAGAGATATGGAGTTAATTCTTTTTACCTTTCCACTACTAAGGGTAGGAGGATGCCATTACTAGTCAATGGATCTCTCCTCAAGCCCTATTTCTCTGACAGGAATTGACTTCTATGGGCTTCAACCCTCAGGCAAGTAGGTCGGTCATTTTCATTTTTGAATTTGCATTTGTATCATAGTTTCATGTGCATGTCATGGTGGCATAGTTGCATTTGCTTGGATTTTCATACATATTTTTTATTTACATAATGTTTTGTTTTTAATCCTTGCACACTACTATGTTACATTCATATTATTTGCATACTCATATTGATATGTTGGAATAAAAAATAAAAAAATTCAAGTTTTTCTCTAGATTTATAGTTATCATTTTTTCCTTATGAATAAGGGTTGAATTACACCACCCTTCCTATTTTAACATTTTTTTGAGTGTGTGTAGGAATGGGTCATACTAGGATATGTTGAGGTTCTCATGCGCTCTACATAGAGAATATGTCCCCATGTAGGAGCCATATGTTACCCCCCTCATCCATGGGATAACTAAGGAGATAATGTCTCGAGGCCCGCAGGTCGAAGACATGGAGTATTGAGAGATAGATGGATAGAACAACCCACAGATCCCCTCTTCTTCACCACACTTCACTATCATTATCAGTAATAGAGAAAATTCCACCACACTAACTTGATCCACAGGGGGTGACATGTCTTGCTTCATGACATAACTAGTCAAGTTTCATGGTGAGTGTTGTTTTAGTACTTGGGGCATTTAGATAAGTTTCAAAGGTTTCTTTCTAATTATGAGATGTTTTCTCAGAAGTTATGATTTTTACCACTTTTCACCTTGGTAGTTATCCTAGGTTTTCTTAGTAAGTTTGCCATCCCCGGGTAAAGGGGTGCTACTGGGGGTCTTTCTTGATGGGTCATCGTGCCATTCATAACCATATTTACCACTTTTCATCTTCATTCCTCTCTGTATCCTCACCTTTTGGATTTTGGGGTTACATGTACCCCAAAAAGGGATTATACCTCATTCTCTTATGAGACCCTTGCATGTCAATGAATCCATGCCCAAAAAATTCTCCCTCATCCACCTCACATTTATCACATGGCCTAGGGTTCACCCAAGAAACACTCCTCTACTTGGGGAATTGGCCTACCCAATAGGGCCTTTTGATAACCCTCCCATATTTAAATTTAGTAAATTTCATAAAGTCTTTGAGCATGTGTTTAATTTGAAAGAGGGGATACAATGTACTTGTTTGGGTGTCTCTTGTATTAAAATTGATTTACTTGTCATGATTAATATGAATTGTGGACCCTTGGAGGGAGTATCTTGTTTGTCTTTTCATGATCTTTCTTGGTGGCATCACTAATGGATATGCTAAGGCACTTTGGATATTCTCCATGGGGGAATGAAACCCCATAGGATGGATGTTGTGCCCCACCCTTAGAAGGTATTGATGATGAAAATTGCACACCTAACAATGTCATTTCCCATGAAAGAGGCGTTGGATGATAAGACTATCATGACATCACACCACCATGTTAGAATGTTTCACCCTTGGAGAATGATGTCAAGCCTAAAGGGATTAACTTGACTTACGGTTTGCACTTGGTGGAGTTGTTGGACATATACCCCACACTTTTGTGGAGAAGTGGGATGATGTGGCACCTCAAGAAGTTGGTGTCCTAGCCTTTGGAGGAATTTTCACCCAACGACCACCCTTGAAGAAGATGTTGGAGGCTTATTTTATTATTTTAGATCATTTTTAGCATATGTGGGAAACAAATCAAGTTATTTGGGTAAAAATCAATGTAAAAACATGAATTTAAGCCTAAATTAGTGGATTTAATTGTAAAAAAACATGAATTTAAGCCTAAATTAGTGGATTTAATTGTAAATTGGATAAAGTGAGCTTGGATTTCACTCTATAAATAGAGGAAAGCCTCAATTCATTCTTCAAAATTTATCATCGAGACATTACTATCTCTCTCTCTCATAATCTCAACTCTCTCTCTCTTGTTATGCAACTTGTCTTTTTGGGAAGAAGTAGTCATGTGATTTGCTTGGAGATGGATTATTTCACTTGTGGAGGATGGTTTGTGACATAGAATACTTATTGGATTATATTTAATGCATGTTTTCTGATTTTTAAGGTTATTTTGTTGGAGCTTGCTTGGATTATTCTTTCTTGAAGAGACCCTGGGAGGGTTAGGATTGTATATCCCCTATTTCAAGCCATTTTTCTTTATGAAAGGAGATCATTCAAGGATTGATTTAAGGATTAGGATTTTCTATCCCCTTGAATCCTTTATTGGCTAGGGTTCTAAATTAGGGGTTAGGATGGTCTATCCCCCTAGGTTCTAAAAATCTATTTTCCTATCAACTAGTAAGCTAGGTGACTAATTTTAGAGGTACAACTTGAATTATAAGGGTGTAAGGCCAAGGTTAAAGTCCTCAATTTTATGCATTTAACTTCTCTTTGATGTTATGACTCCATTACTCAATAGACAAGGCACTATTTACATTGGAGAAAGTAAAATTTTGCATTGAGAAACATGAAAATTGCTCTCTTGTGATCTCTAAATTCTTGGATAAATTGCTTAAACTCTAAGCTATCTTTTCATACTAAAAAAAATTGATTTATTGGATTATCTCATGCTTCTGTAATAAATAATTAGATACAACTGTTAGGGATTCAATAAACCCTCTTTCATTCTCTTGTCTACTTGCTATTTTCACTGCAAAAAATTGTGTATGAGCATTGCAAATTAATCTACTTGTTAAGGGCTATAAATTGGAACATTTATCTTCTAATTTATGTGGTGGAAACTTGATTCTATAGAAAATGTTTGCTACATCCATCTAGGGATGTTATAAACTTGATGATAACACATACATTACATCATATTTAACCATCAAAATTGTGGTTTAATCATTGGAATATTGTCTATTGTTTACAAGCTTTCCTTTACCATCATTTAATGTTGATTTTGACGGTGATTTATCGCAGTTTTTAACATTGTATTCTTGCTGATATAATTTACATTCTACTACAAAGTTTGGGATAGAAAGGTTTCTTGTTGTTTTCTTTAGTGCTTGGGGGTTTATTTTCATGATCTTTGGTCTTGGGATAGTGTTTCTAATGCTGGTTTTGTAGGTTGTTGATCAAATTCTCTCTTTCCTTCACCAAATTCATCACTCTTAAAACCATAAGCACTCTAATCTAGTGACCAAAGTAGGGACCCTTTCTAAACCCTTGTATTGCTACCTCAATCCCCACAAGGTCACCCGGGAATCCTCCCTTGTGGTGGAATCATCCATCACTAAAACAAGGGGATTAATTGCTAAGGTGACAATGGTTATTACTCCCATTTGTGTCTCACATTTGTTTATTTTGGTTGGATTTGTCCCAATGACACTTTGTGCAATAACCATGAAAACACAGGACTTGGGCACATAATCTTACCACCAAGGTGAAACAATGAAACCAAGACAATTCCTCAAGCAAGTGATCCACTATCCAACTTCAACCAATGATGCTTGTCCACATGCCCAATAAATTAAACACAACACCTTGCATGAAAAACATACTAACCATACCTCATGGTGACATTGGATTACCATGCCCCGTACCTTGGGTTGTTTGAATGTGATGAAATTTGGTTGATCTATGTTGGGAGGAAAATCATGGAGGTTGTTGGGTTTCCATTTATGGACATGTTGATCATCATCGTCATGGTGTAGATCATGCTCCCCATTGTAGGCCTCTAGACATGCTATCCTCCAGTTACCCCTAGGCATGGGGGGTAACAACTGGCTCCAACATGGGGACATGTGTTGACCATAGAGCGCATGAGAACCTCAACATCTTTGGTTTTCCAAGGCCTGCAATCCTATGCCCACTTCAACCAAAAAAACCCTTTAGAAGTATCTATCGGTGGATGCTATCCACCGACTGTGAGTGATCATCCAAAACCATACTGAAAAGAAAATTTTCCTTATCTATGACATGATAAAGAATTTTTTTTTTTAAATAATAAAATGTGAAAATGCAATTTCCTAACGTGTATTCAAATGAGAATGCAACATTTATATACGATAATGCAATAAAATACAACTATACTAGCATGATATGCAAGATGCAACATATATATAATGCAATGCAAAAATTCAAATTTCTACCCTAACCTACCTACCTAATCTATGCTAGGTCAAGAAGTCAAGTCTCTTCCCCGTGATGGGGCTTGATAATGGATCCACTAACTAGTAGTGGATGCCTCCTCCCCTATAATGTGGATAGATAATAGGAATCATTGGCATACTTCTTCACAATCTTGTAGGGACCCATCCAAAATTTATCAAGCTCATTTTGTGCATCAATATGGTCCTTCCTTATATCCCACTCTAGAACCAAATATCCTTGTTTGTAATCTACTCCCTTAAGGTTAATTGCTTCTTGTATTACCCTGGTATATTATCTCAAGGGAGGGGGGTGGGATTATATTGCAAGAACATCATCTTGGCTTGGTCTAATCAATAACTCTTTATCTTCTTTCTTCAATATTATGGCAAAGCTAATTTCCTTATCTTTGTACTTGTCTATTTTTTTTTCGTAGCCTTCCATTTTAGGCCATTCAATAGCATTGAAATATTCTTCTTGGGTGAAAGAAATGTCCTTTGGAGAAAAAATTGGGAGGGACTCCTTGACTAGTTCAGGGATCTCCTCAGTTTCTAGGTCAATGTCAATTTCTTCAATATGATTATTTTTCATGGTCAAGTTGGGTAGGTGAGAATAAGTATTATCATCCACATGTATAGTAGCATAGGTCAAATCCATCTGTAAAGTACCACCCAATGTTGCAGCAAACATTCTAGATAAGAGCATTTCCCATACATCAGGGACATCTACGACCACAATGTTAATTAGGAAAACCATCTCGGGATATCGATCAAGGCGTACCTTTACATTCTCTATTACACCTTGGATGGGGATGGCCCTAGATTCAATCCCACAGACATTTCTATAAGGCATTGTGGTTTTCAAAATCAATTGCCTCATCACTTTCAAGGACATGATACTTTCACCCTCTCCTCAGTCAAGCATACAATCATTTAGGATTTTTTTTCTTCACTTGTAATGAGATGAAGAAAGGCAGGTGTTCATCATATTATGGTATAAAATTATTCATTTGTAACATTATAGAAGAGTCCATAGGTTCACCTTGTACCTTGAAAAATTTATCAACTTTACTCTTCATCAAAGGAATCTTAGTGATCTCTTTCATAGGTACATGTACATTTATCTTTGCCAAGACACCCTATATGTCAATATTCAAGTCAATATCATTAGTCTTTAGCAAAGTGGATCTAATAGAAGGATTTCTTGTTGGTGGAGGAGGAGGTCCTTGTTGAGGAGGATTAAGGTCACTAGGTGGATCTTGTGTTGCATTTATTTGTCTTATGTACACTTGAAATTCCCTTTTCTTAAATCTCTCCCTTGAATTCTCATCCAGGTTGTTTATGATTTCCATCCTAGCCCTCCTGGCTACTTCCCTTTTACCTTCCTCAAGCTGTTCAGGTGTGATATTGAGGCACACTTGAGGATATACTATAAAGATATGGATGTTATAAAAGGTATTCATTTGATAGGGTTCCCTAATACTCCTTGGGCATTCATATTCTCAATGTGAGTCTCCATAAAGAAAACACCAAGGATTCTCCTCTTGACTTATAACATTTGAGGGATACAGAGTGTTTGGAACCCTTTTCTCATTTGAATGTCTAGCACTCCAAGCTTGGATAGGATTTTGAGGCTTCCCCCTAAAGGGAGGTTTTGGGGCTTGTCATTGTGCCCTTTCCAAATTAGTGATTTTGTTCATCATCAAGGTTTGGTTCTTGGAAATATCATTTATATCCTCTTCAATTCATTCCCATGGAGTGATAGTATCTTGAATGGGCTCAACATTGTGTACTATCTTTGGTTTGGTATCGACCTTGGCTCTCAAGGCATAGAAAAGTTCTACCTTGCATGATGAAAGATCATCCTCAATTCTTGCAGCCATATATTAGGCTTCTTGAATGGTATTTGGACATTTTTCTTTGAGTAGGTACTCAAAGTCTCCTAGGAAAGCCTTGATATATAGGAAAATAAAGTAATATTTCCTAGGATGATGAGTGCTAGGTATTTGTTGAAGAAAATTCTCAAACTTGGTATCAAATTCTTTCACAGTTTCATTCTTTGATTTCTTGTTCTTGCTAATTTGTGTCAACAAAAATTTTGGATCTTCTTTGGTACTCCATGTTTTAATAAAGGTCTCCTCAAGTTAATCCATAGTCTTGATACTCTTATTACAGAGACCGTTGTACCACCTCCTAGCATCATTGGTACAGAGACCGTTGTACCACCTCCTAGCATCATTGGTAAGAGTGGTTGAGAAAATTTTCATTACCAAATCTTAGGTGTCATCACTCACAGGATTAAGTTGAAAGAAGGCCCAAAAGTTACGCATATGTTCTTCAGTAGTGGTCACATCATTAACAGGAAACCTGGGCATCCATTTCTCATACTTTGGAGGCATTTGTCGAGGGTATCTCGAGATAGTGGACATATTCAAGGGCTTGAAGACATTGGATGCCCATTGCTTTTGATCCATTGTAGGTGTTATTCCTCGAGATGTTCTAGGCTATAAATGGAACTCTTTCGAGGCAAACTAGGGGATAAGACCCAGAGTGAGTCTTAAATCCATGTTGATTAACAACAAAAATTATGCAAAATTTTGGGTAAGTTTTTCTCTCTCTCATAAAATTCTCGACCCTCAAACAATACCAAAACCAATACCAAGACATTCAACCCAAAGACACATGTGTCTATGAGTGCTTCAAATGGTTTGATTTAAGTTTGAGAATGAGAAAATTATTTAGAAGAAATACAAAATAGACATGTCAACCAACTTTAAGGTGAATCTCACAGGGCCTTTAGATAGAATAACGTGCTGAGAAATTAAGAATTCAATAGTTCTAATAGCTATACCAGATCATTAAACCATGCATCAAACAGTAAAAATTTCCATATACTTAAATCCATGGAGGTACCCTATGCACATCATTAAATACAGGAAAAATGGCATGAAGTGGTCATACATTCAGAGGAAATCACTTCATTATCAGCAGCTAAAAAACACGCAGTAACACTGTACATGTCATAAAACTTTTTTCTCTTACAAGAGCACAGACTAAAGCATAATGCAGGGGATGAATATCTTGTAGCTTGCAGACTTGAAAATTGGTCTGTGCTTGAGGGGATCTTTGATCAAACAACTTGGGTATAAGATACTCTTAAATTCCCCAAAGTAGTTGACCCAAAAAATGAGCTCCCTTCGATGATTTATAGATGCTCTTGCTTAAGAGAAAACCACTTGCTTGGACCAATATTGCTTCTTAAAAATTTATTTCACCTTCTCACAATCTTGCTAACACATCTAGTTTTCTAACTATTCCCATGTTTCCAATTGATTTTACCATATTTTACTAAGAAGAAACCAATTTCTACTGCCATACGAAGCTTGATGATACTGTTGTTGGGTGTTTTCTCCTCACCCAATTGAGCCTTGGCTTGAATCCTTCTAGATGGCTCAATTTATTCCCATCATTGCATCACAAACCTTTTACCTCAATTTATAAGATGATATGCTAAATGTTTTCTCATAGATTACATCGCTTAATAACATCAGGTACAATGGACCAACTCATTGTATCATTTGCTTCAAGCTTCTCCAATGCACTAATGGGATTGGAAAATACTCTTTAGGGTGGACTCTTGAATGCCCCTTTTCCTTCAAGATCACACTAATGATACCATAGAAGGACATTGCTTTCATAATGAAACAAATAAAACATCATCCCAACAAATTTATCCAAGATGGTTCATAATCCACTCATGAGCAGAGAGTTAACGCATGTGGGTCATCATCTAAAACACTTGGCATCTGAGTAACTCACCTTTAGAACCCATATCACTCGCATATTGGTGGATCATGATATCTACATATTTCTCTTATAAGAGTGTGACACATATTTGAGCAGGTATCTAATGAGAGGAAACAATTTTCTACGCTTGATAGGATTTATGAAAATCTCAGGATCACGTGAATGCACATGTCGAGATGAACCTTACTGGCATGCGTCAGGCTACAGACATGGGTATGATGATGGGTAAAGGATGGAAAACATGATGCTAGATATCCTGTTACATGTCACATATTTTCCAACTGATTTGGCAGGTTGTCAGCGAATCCTCCCACTCACCTAAAACATTATCCCTCATGCCCTTGTTTGAATAACGTGTTTGAATAGCGTGTCCTTTTCCCTATGGTTAAGAGATTTTTTTTAATTTGGAAAATGCACAAAATTTAGGTGACTTCATGCTAACATTAGCATGGATCTGTGAACATGTGAAAACTTGGGATTGGTCCATGTAGGAGTTGAATTGTCCTCCGAGACTCGACATAAGTAATGTCCCCAACTAGGATGGATAGAAACATTATTTTTGCTATCCCAAAACATTGTTTCTCTTTATGTGGTTTTTTCAAACACTTTGTATTAAAGTTGTTGGAATAGATTTTCTATATCTCAAGGTTATGAATATTTTCAAACATGATATATGAAACCATTACACAGAGAATAGAGAAGATAACCATGGCATCTTATTATGGTGTGGAAATCCAAATC
>CBVK0100919394.1:0-19509 GCA_900067695.1 Picea abies | reverse complement strand
ACTGAAGCATTTTTGCTCACTACTTGGGAAGGCATGGGCCCACCTCCCCTAGTAAGTTGAGTTATCTGTATAGTATCTGTTTTTTTACTTTGTTGTAGCTACATTCTTGAACGGATTGGTATAGAGTTTATATTCTAAGTTTTCTTGAGTTTTTGTGTGTTTTGTACCCATTTGGGATTTCTCTTAAAGTTATGAATCATATTGTCCTTAGTACGATGGAGAAGTTTTCATAAGAACACATAGATTGCAAATAAATGATTTTATGTATATATTTCACCAAAGGATATCTTGTTTAAATACTTCCCATAAATGATGAATAAGTAAGAATTCACCTCATTCACTGGATAAATTGGGATCTAGAATTCATCTACTGTGTATGTGCCGACCCGGGGTTATAATACAATATGCACAGGATTGATTCTAAATTAACAAAGGATGGTTTATTGAACACATTATAATGATTTGAAATGAGATGTATGAACCCATTGAGACTTCCATAATTCATATCTATTCACAAGGAAATATTTCATCACTTATTTTCAGATAAGAAAAATTAATGTTAAATATAGAAGCTTTGTGATGACCTGGTCATATTTAATAAACTTTGAATACATCTTCTACCATTGAAAGAATGGATTGTATCTACAGAGTAATCAGTTATTGTATTTAGACTCTATGGTATTGAGGGCGTAGGTTGTTAATGAGACTCTGTCTTTGGGGATTTGAATTACTTGCTTGTTATACATGGTATGACCTCTAGAGGTTTTGTAGCAACGAGAGATAACATTTCAGGAGCTAAGAGCTTAGTTTAAATACATGTTGTGTGTTTGCATTTGAGTGTAACTATTGATTAGTGTATAAGATGTGTGTTTAAATTCCTTGTTGAGTGTTACAAGTGTTCTTAGAATTTAGTTACCTTGTTGCTTCATCAGATAAAGTGTCAAACTTTGTGGCAAGACTATTCCAGATCCATTCCCCTGTACATTGGTTATTGTGTATGGGTAGGAATGCAGTGGCACCCTGTAGTCTGTCATGCTTGTTATGAGGTAAAGCCTCTTAGTTTAAGAATAGGATCGGTTGATAGAGGACATTCTCCAACTGAGTAGTCTCATGATAGGTCAGTAACATAATCACATGGAGACTTGAGTGGATTCATAAAGTTGATTTATACAGACATCTTCTTGGGAGTTGTTGTTTTGCTTTTCACCAATCAAGAGATGATTTCCTTTTTATAGAATTTACATGATTAATCCATTAGTTGATTGTTAAGTTCCAGTGTAGAGTAATGATAGGTTGGTTTGAGTTAGTGATTGCTTAGTCTTCTTGCTCCTGGAAAGACAAACTAGAGTATACTTCTGTCAGTTACATGCACATACTATGTCTTTAGTTCATCATCTTAGGAACCTGGTTGACAATTTATGTGGGATTTTATTACAGCAATTAAATAGCCCAACACCTACAAAATGTGTCTAACCCTGAAGGTGTAATATTTAGGGATTCTTGAAATTGTGGCAATGGTCACTCCCTTTGTGTTATCCTGTAATGGTACCTACTATGTAGCATGTGATGGCTCACCACTATCTTGTCCACTGCCCTCATCATCATTGTCATCCTCCTCATTGGAAACTACCGTAATATAATGGACTTTACCTTTTCCCATTCATTGATGGCCCAGTTCCCACGATTCCTTGCAATTGTAGTAAATATTCTTCCCCCTTCATTCTCTCTGAGTTTCATCATCCAACTTTTCCTTCCCTGTCCATGCCTTTTGGGGAAGCTTCATTGCCTAACCCTTCTATGGAATAAATGGTTTTACTGGTGCCTTCTTGGTTGTTGTATCTTCCATATCCTAAGTCTTCATGATGGAATCCTACAATGTGGGTGGCCTAAAGGCCTTCACCCAACCTATCAAGGGTTCAACTATACCCTCTGTGAATAGCATCACTAGCCCCTACTCAAAAATATTAGTCACAATTACTGCCATCCTTTGGAATTTTGTGATGTATGCCTCTGGTGTACCTGCCTACTTTAATTGCACTAACTCTCTGAAGTGGATCTCATGATCCTTCCTATTGAACCCATCCACTAGTCTCTAAGTGAAATCCTCATATGATGTGATGTTGGAATTACCCATGGTACAACCACCCATGAGCTTCTCCATCCAAGTGTAGAGTGGGAAACTTGATTGCCTCTACCTCTGTCATCAGGTTAAGCTAGAAATAAATATACAACTTGTGCACCCATGTTGTGATTGTGCTCTTGGTAGATTCGTCAAAGGATGGGACCATAATATTCCCTATATTATGCACAAGATCATAATTATGTTGGTATGACGATCCCATGGATTTATTCCTCATCCTGAAGTTGCAATAGTCATTGTAATACATTCCTGCTTGGATATCCTCTGCTAGTGAGTGGTACTTGTTGTGGTAATTAGAGACCTTGTCAACTGGGTCCGGCTGGACCTATTCTTATGTAGGTTGATCCACAAGGAATGGGGGTAACAATGGTCTAGGTGTCCTCCTACTCCCTGTCTATAGGGACCTTTGTGCCAAAATATGGGCATTTCTACCCTCTGCATGAGTTATTCCATGACTTCCATTTGGTATTGTTTTCCCTTATTGTCCTACCAACTGTAAGAGTACTACAAGGGTCTGTTGTTGGGTCCTTATCATCTCATATTGTCTCTAAGAGACTACTACCTGGTTTTGGTTGGCCTCCTCTCATCCCTTGTTCAACTGATTTAGTAGTCTGAGCACAAGGTCTCTTGTGATGTTTGTCTTATCATCCATGTTTCCTTTCAATTCTGACTTTGTTTGGTTTTCTTCTACTTCTCTTTCTGTTGAACTTCAAAAACGTCCTCCACGCCCTTTCTTCTTAGGAATCAATACAATCATAGGCTAGCAAGATCACCAGCTCTGATACCACTGTAATTCCCCCAACTAGGATGGATAGAAATATTATGTTTGTTATACCAAAATATTGTTTCTCTTTATATGGTTTTGTCAAACACTTTGTATTCAAGTTGTTGGAACAATTTGTTTATATCTCAAGGTTATGAATATTGTCAAACATGATATATTCAACCATTACAAAGAGAATAGAGAAACCATGGCATCTTATTATGGTGTGGAAATCCAAATCACAACAAATACAAAGATCATTATTGGTTGTAACAAAATATGAAAAACCCTCCTAAACACACAGATCTATTGATTGCAAGGTTGATGCAATATCTACTAACAATAACAACAAGACACCTCGTAATGATGCCCAAAATCGCCTCCAAATATGTCTTCCTTGGACTCTCTATCCTTTGCTAGTGTAGTATCAATTTTCTCAAGGAAACACCCACCACTTCCATCTGGTCATTCATACCTCAACAGACCTATAAACCAAATTTATAGAGATCCTTGTTGGATGAGGCTACACAACATGCGGGGCCTCGTGGGATGAGGTTGCACAACATGTGGGGCCTCGAGGGATGAGGTTGCATAACACGTGGGGCCTCGCGAGACACCCTGTATTCAACCCGTGAGGGTTATCCCTGTCAAGTTTTCCCTTAAACCCTCATGGTCACTAAAAACTCAATAATCATTATCCTTCGGAAAGATCTTTCAACTCCTTGCATACATCGATATTCTCCCAGGATAAAATAAACCAATCTGAGAATCCAATGAAGACCCTGTATGGATCCTCCTCCTTGTTTATCTAGGGTGGAAATTGCACCATTGAAACCAAGTCGTAGTGGTGGAAGCATTTTGCTAAACCATAAAAAATAAATGGCTCCAAGAGAACTCCAAAATGAGAGATCAAATCGTAATGCCAAAGAGAAGGGTTACCCCTCTATTTATCCTTCCTCTAGGCCTTCTAGATATTTCCCCTTTTTTGACCAAATCAAACCCTCACTTTATTTTACCTCCAATTTCATTTAAATATAATTATTTATTTTTATTTAGTATCACTTTAGGATTTGTCATTCTTTTAACCTAGTGACACCAAATACACCTCCTTGACTCCATTTTCCTTGTTGACTATAGCCTATGAGAGTCATATAGGCTATTAAGTCATTATCTATCATAATCAATTGGAAGGGGGAATTATAGCATATGTATGGATGAGTTCAATATGAAAACCAAAAACTATGGTGGGCCTTCTTCTCACAAGTGGTGATCTTTGATAGGCTCAAAATACATATCGTTGACTTGTCATGTCTCTCTTATCTTCCTTAGTGTCCATGTGGACTTCTATGCTAGATCCAGGTGGCATTAATATAATGGTTGGGTATGCAATGAGTTAGCGGATGTGTGACCGAGAAAGACTAGAATACCATTGTCATGACCCTAGGTGAGTGATTTTATTTTCCATATCTTACCATGTGACACCATTTATTATTTGACAGGTAGCTCTTTAAAACCACTATCACACCCCAATGTTGTGTTAACTCTCATATGCCTTTTGAATACGACAGGCACCCTCAATCATTGATCGGGCTCGCTTGTAGTTGTCGAATGATCAAGCCCATACCCTTTCCTGTGCTCACTCTTTAAGCCTCGGTTATATGATGTATCTCTATTCGGGAAAGGTCTTAAAATTATTTTGGATGAGTTAAGCACCTTTCGTGCTCTCGATAAATGCCCGAGTATTGAAACTAAGTCACAGGCCCTTGGGGCTTGATTTTTCACTGTAAATTTATTATCTCCTGACCATATGAATTTCTTCTTTGATGCATGAGCTATATAATCTATCCCTCTACCTCTTTCTCTTGAATTTTGACCCCTTAATCTCAATCATGGTGCATGCTAATAACTGGATCAAATCTAGTAATAACAGTAGGAAAAGGAAGGTTTCCAACAAAAAAGGATTTCAATATAGGTGAGTTGCAGGGAACCTTTCTCTTGTAAGTATTAGTAGGGTTAGTATACCTCCTTGAACATTGTGGAGTCATTAGATGATCACCCTTATATCATCAAAGGAAGGTGAGGTTATTACCCTTAATTGGGTCACCAGGTAAACTTGAGTGATAAGGGATTCAGGAGAAAGTTTACTAAGTATATATCCTTGAGGATAATGACTCAATTCTCCCTTGAAATGACACTAGAATTTTATCGTAGGATTGTATTTGTGCAAATCCCACCACAAGTCCTCCAAATATTGTGTAACCATGGAATATCCTACCACTATCACCTTAGTAAGAAATTCCCTCGTTTTACTGATGGAGGAGATCCAACATAGGGGAGGCTTCCCCAGTGACCTCAAGGAATCAAAGTAGTAAGTAAAGTAGCCAATCCCACCACCCCCTCTCTTGATCAGCTAAAGATTGTCCTAGGTCATGATAGTAAAAGAGATTTTAAGTTGTTTGAGTACCTACCCGAAACAATAACACTTTATAGCATATATGTAATGATTTCCAAGTTCAAGCATACAAGAAATACCTTTTGAAGACACTAGACAATTAAAGTTGCTAAGGATTTTATGAATTTGAAGCAATGAACAATAGTACAATAACAACAAATAAATTATAACAACAACAACAATTATGCTTCAAAAATGCAACATTTGACAAGGAAAACTTAGCATATATCCAGTAGATTAATATCCAATTGTTCAATGCAATTTCTAAATATGTTAAACCACCTTTAGATCAATGCATGCAGTAATTTAAAGTGTTATCAGGCGGCTTCCAGTAACTTTTGCAACAAAAATAAGTTTGTTAGTGAATTAATAAGTGTTAGTGTTCGCAATGGTAGTAGAGAGCTTGACAAAATTGAAAGAGAGTGTTTGTTGATCAATTTCACCACAAGAGAGATATAAAATAAGTGCCTTTGAGGGATATGGAGTCTTTATAGCTGCAAATACAACAATTCTTGAAGATTGAACTAATAGAGACTAAAAGGTAGGGCTTAAACTCTAAGGTGCTAGCACATTAGGGCCTTAAGGTTTAAACCTTAAAGAGAAGGATTGCTAGAGTGCAAGCACATTGGGGCTCTAGAAATATTTTATCCCTTCTTAGTGATTCAAATAGATCAATATCAAGTGTCTCCAAAGGCCTCCAAAGGCCATGTTTCATGCTCCAATGTGAAAAGGTCACATGCCATGTGTCTCCTCAAGTCAAACCACCTCCAAAACCACACCATCCATCAAACCTTAGCCTCCAAGGTGACATCAAGGGCTAGAAATCCAAAGGCCACGTCCTTATGCAAGAGGGGTGCAGTCTTATCCTCCAGTGATGCCATGATGCCTCCAAAGGAAAATTCCTCCATCCTCTGTGCACAATAGCTCTAGGGTGCTTTTCCTAGCCCGTTGGATTTTAGCCCATGTATGTGGCATAATGACTAGCTTGCTCAAAAACAATCCCATATGTCCATCATCCAAGGTTCCAAGGGTGTGAGAGCCACTATCTAAGGGTGTTGAGTCATTGGATGATTCATTTATCTCCATCACACGTGCCAAAGTCCCGCAATAAGGCACAACATCTCGGGTACAACCCAAGATGTCCCTCAAAGAACTATGTCAAGGATATTCAAAACAAAGCAGAATATAAGACAAAGTAAACCAATGTTCATAAGACATGTTAGTCCTTAAATAATGCAAAGTAATTTGATGCATAAGATACAAGCCATGTGAACAATTCACCCCAATATCCCCTTCAAGTATCACCCAAGCCCAAGACCTTGTGAGGGTTACCAAGTTTAAGTATGGGAGGGCCTTCAACCAACCATATTAGGTGTGCCACATAGACAAGAAACAAATAACCCAAATAGAGGGATGGGTCCTGATAATAACAAAGGAAATTAAAAACCCATCAAGAATAAGTGTGAAGATGTTATGGTTTAAGGCTTCCTTCATGGCTTATGGTATCCATCTCTATGAGGGATTTTGTTGAGGGTGTGCTTTTTCTTGAGCTACCCAATATTTGTGTGCCACCTTTTTCCAAACCCCTTCATGAACATCTTTCCAATCCCTTATTTCATTTATAATTTTCTTTGAGGGTCCCCCTTTGTGGGTTTCCAAGCTTTAGCATTACTTTTTTGGGACTAGGGAGAACACTGAATGAGTAGAGCTCAAGTTGGACCATATTTTGGTGATCCTCATTTGTTATGTTCACTTTATTTTTATCATAAGTTTCTTGTTCTTTTATAATAACTTCAATCTACCTTCGGGCCATCAACCCCTTTCTCATGAGAGCATGGGCCATAGCCGAAGTTTAGAATATATGAAAGGCTTTATGATGGAAATTGTTAAGTATGGTTAGGAGAGGAACATTACCCTTGGGAGGGTCCCCAATATTACCCCTTTTCCCTGGGTGGTGACAACACAAGACTAGGGCACAGAATCCGACCACCAAGGTGAAACAAAGCAACCAAGACAATTTCTCAAGCAAGTGATCCACTATCCAACTTTAACCAATGATCCTTGTCCACATGCCTAATAAATTAAACAAAACACCTTGCATGAAAAAAAGACTAACCATACCTTATGGTGACACTGACTTACCATGCCCTATACCCTAGGTTGCTTAAATGTGATGAGCCTTGGTTGATCTATGATGGGAGGAAAATCACGGGGGATGTTGGGTTGCCATCTATAGACATGTTGATCATCATCATCATGGTGTAGATCATGCTCGCCATTGTGGTCCTCAAGACATTATATCCTCTAGTTACCCCTAGGCATGGAGAGGTAACATGGTCCAAGGAGACATAAATAATGCATGAGTGTGGATGCAATATCGGACTGAGCAAGGAGAATGAATTTGAGTGGTCCATGTGCCATGTGTGGTGACAAGTCATCCCTGTCATGGATCCCAATGCAGTGACATGTATCCCAATGCGACAACATGGATCCCAATGCAGTTTCATGAATATTTGAGCATGGTACATGTATCACAATGCACAATACTCACTTGAAGTGATGGATCTAGCCTCTTAGCAAGCCATTAGGTGGTGGCACCTGGTGATATCTCTTAAAACAACATAACAAATAGGGGTTAGTTTTAATATTTTCCTAAGTCTTACCAAGGGGAACAACATTAACCCTTATACATGTGCCAAGTCCTAATACAACCGATATTTCCTAAGTACCTAGGTAAAAGATAGGCAAAAATGGGTAATAATGACGAAAGGGAAGGCGAAAGAACTTCATGTGATGACCCTAAAAGTCTTAGATATGCATAGGTCTTTTATTCATTTGTTCATTCATCTAACCTTCATGAGCTAGGATTTTATATATAATATCCTTCGAGGGGGAGCTTAAGATTGAGTTACATGTCCTCGACACTATTTCTTACTACCCCATTATGCAGGTTTCTTTAAGTGTTCAGTTTATCAAACAAGTCCCTTTTTCTTTAGATATTCATAGAAAAGCTAGGGACTAAGGGCATTGGCCTCATAGTGAGGTAGCATTGCTCAAGCTTTTATTTTTGACTTTTGACTTTATCTCTTCACCTATAGGCTATTTGGATTTATTGATTTAGGCTTTTAAAATTTCGAACTTTTCTTTTGACCTTTGAGAAATCATACATGATCATGATAGAATATTTTTATATGGATGGAATGAATGATATGGGGAAGGTGGAAATGACTAGTATGGTTAGGATGTGGATAATGCTATCTAGGCTAAGTACCTAGTAGAACATACTGACACAAGAAATGACACACTTCTAAAAGAAAACATGTTTCCCAAGGTATAACGAGGAAAATAAGAAAACCATGTCATGTTATGAAGTGCTATCATATATCGTTAGGTGTTTACCACTTTCATGAATAACTAGAAAGTTATAGCATCACATATAATTGAACATTAATACATGGGAAAATAAACATGTTGAGTCCATACTATACCATCCATAGTGCAATCTGTCATCTGAGGAGTGAGGGAGGAGGGTAAGCTACACTATAGCAGAGCTAGCACGATCAAATATTTGATGAATATCAAGAGAAACCGTGTTTGGATATAGAGAACATGAGCATGACATCTCATGCAATAAACAATATGGCATGCTTGAGAGGGTACCTATTAAATTTGTCACCCCTGAGGGGGTAATAACACCTTTTTGTCATCTAACAACCATCATGTTAATTTATGGTAATACTAGGAGTCCTTGGAGTTTGATATTGCACTATGAAATTCATGCATCTTTCTAATCTACTTTTGACCATTCCCATGAGGGATCCCACATTTATAATTGGTTTGTTTCAAATTTGTTGCGCGCTTATCACTGCATGCACTATTTTTCCTAACACCTTGTTGTATTTTTCCACATTATGCTTACAACCTTTGCATTACTTGTTTATGCATTTCAAACATACCCTACCTTGGAAGAGAATGTGTCCATTTTATACCTAGCACCATTTTTGCATAGGTGTGTTACATCATATTGGAACATAGCTACATGCCGTGTGATGTTCATTTATTCCATTATATTATGCCATTCTTTTATTTTTTTCAAGCTCTTCTAATATGAAAAAGACACAAAAAACTATATATTCAAAAAAAAAAAGAGGGGGGTGGGGGAATCAAGATCTGTATAATATTTATACATGCCGTGTGATGTTCATTTATTCCATTATATTATGCCATTCTTTTATTTTTTTCAAGCTCTTCTAATATGAAAAAGACACAAAAAACTATATATTCAAAAAAAAAAAGAGGGGGGTGGGGGAATCAAGATCTGTATAATATTTATATATGTGGAAACACTCATCCTTCCCTAGAACAAAGCACCTATTTTGAGTCCATCCTTGAACAATTGGGTCTTAGTATTTTCTTAAGCATTGAACCATGATTTTGAGTTTTGCACTCCTCCAATTGGTTACTCTTCCAATCACTATGGAGAATCTTCAATGCATTGTTAATTTATATCATTGGTATTTTTGGCATCAATTGCTACCCAAGTCTCCATGGTGTTGTGCTTATGTTGAAGGGATTCTTTTATCCTATGTTGGCCATTCTTCATATCTCTTAATTGCGCATGTCAGCCTTCCCTAGTGTCAAGTTGTTCTTAGTTTCATCATCATAACCACTGCTTTTACTTGTGCTAGTGTGGAAGGATTCATTATTTCCTTCTCAGTAGTGGGTCTTCTCTTGTAGACTGCAACACAGTGCTATGGGAGATAGATTCAGTAGCACCGTGGGACATACTTTTATCATTGGTAAGTTTCCTTGTGCTCAACAAATGACATTCATCATTGTTCATTGATTTAGTGGTTTCCCTTATGTTCAATATCAAGACATTTATTAACATAGTGGGATTTGTGTCAAGTACTAATTTGGATTCCATTTTCCCTACTGATGGAATTTCTTTCCTTTGATAATGGTTTTCATTATTGATCACTGATTAGAGGGTCTTCTTCATACACTATTTTCATCTAGTACATTCAAAAGATGTACATGGTAGTGTGTTCCTTCTAGTTATTATCTAAGACCTTCAAATCATGTTCTTGATACCTACTTGTGTTGGTCAATGAGGGATTCTTTAGTGCCCTCTTGCTAGTGGATCTCTTCTTATTGATATCAATTCATTTTTTTTTGAAACGAGATTTAGAGACTTTTATAGTACCTTAGGGCTTGGATTCATTAGTGGCATTAGGGGGCATCTCTTCCTATTGATATATTATTCCTCTTTGTTATTATAATGTATTTCAACCATCAACTTTCCTTCTGACCTCATACATTAGGGGCCATCTGTTATAGCATTACTAGATCTACTTTGTACTTGCTCATGGCTATCATCTATATTTGACATGGCTACACTATGTATCTTTTCATGGTTATGATTTTGCATTATATATACTTCATGGATTCACAATGTACTTGATTTGGTGCCTGTTGTAGTCTAGGGGAAAGTACGTTGATGTTTTTCCACCTTAGTATGGTTATGTCCATCTTTCATAAGAGAGTAATATGATACTTTGGTTTTGTCTATAGGTACTTTTTAGATCTTGAGTTCAATGAACTCTTCCTATTATCACTTATCTCATTCCTCTTTGTTATTATAATGTATTTTAACCATTAGCTTTCCTTCTTACCTCATACATTAGAGGGCATTTGTTATAAAATTATTTTGTCATCACTAACTTCTAATGCCTTTTTGGCCAAAATACCTTCTAGTTTACCATTGCTCCACATCAAATATATGATTATTTACATTTTTAGTTCATACCCATGCCTTTATTTCAAGCAACACCTAGGTACCCATGCTTTTACTTAAAGAAAAGCATAGATACATTCTCAAAAAGAAAAACAATTATAAATACACATCAATTGCACACTCCTAATTCTCACATATAAAACCCTAATTCTCGTTACCAATGAACTTAACCAACTTTTAATGAAATAAATTGAGTTCAAATGTTGTAGAAGGGGCATTGTACTTACCTTTCTAACACCCTTATGTTATAGCATTTCCCTAAGAGCGCACTGTCTTGCTAAGAATTGGGACCTAAATCGTTGTTGATTTTCCCATTCATGTATGGTGAAGAATTCTGAAGTGAACTAAAAGTCAATTTATTTGATTATTGATTGCTAATTTCATATTGTCATCTATATTCAATGCTAAATGGTTTGAGTAAGGTTTTTTTAATTGAGGAGAAGCTTGGAGCATTCAAGACTATGCCAGAAACAACAAAAGATGCTAAATGGTTTGAGTAAGGTTTTTTTAATTGAGGAGAAGCTTGGAGCATTCAAGACTATGCCAGAAACAACAAAAGAAGAGGGGCCAATCCAAAGACTATGCCAGAAACAACAAAAGAAGAGGGGCCAATGGATTGGTCAAAGGTATTTTCCTCCATCCATTTCCATCATTTTCTTTGACATAGTAATTTACTCATCTCATTTAATATATATTCTATGAAATTCATTCAAAACTCATCTTGAGGATAAATTAAAGACCATTGAGAATTGAAGTATGTTGGGGTCATTCACAATTAAGTTACACTTAAATATGGCACTAAGTTCCAATGAGTTAGGAACATGAAACAAGTCAAGGAACATATAGCGAGACAAGCGGAAGAAAACATATGTTTGGTTTTGCATTTATTGGGTATGTCATGTACTGAAACAAGTAGGAAGCCAGCGTGAGTTTAGTTGTGCAACAGAGTGTGAAACTACTGGGAAGTACCTATGTACAGAGTGGGCATGTGTCAAAGGTCTGAACATTTAAACAAAATTAGTCTAGAAACCCATATGGAGGGATAGGTGGGAAAGGGGTCAGGGGTTCACATGGATGCATGTGGGATAAACTTTTAATATACGGGGCAATAGCTTATAAAAAGCTTTTATTTCCCGATTTTAAACCCTTCGGATACACAGAACGGAAGGAGTTGTCATTTCCATTTCGGTCGCTATCACCACCCTCCGTGGGTCCGTCAAACAGCCTGTGGGCGGCGACAGACAGATAATAAAACTAAGGCAGTACTGCCCGTTCGATGGTTAAACGGACGGCCCAGATGTGACTAGGCGGGATGCGCTGTGTTCCTCTTCAGGGGCGACGAATTTATTAATATTTATGGGTAAGATTAAGGTTAAAACATTACAAATCGAGGTCCCACTGTACACTGTTTCATCAACTCTATTCATCCTGGCATCACGAGGCGCACGGCGCCATGTCGGCGATTCATCCCCTCTAATTATATTCTTTCAATAATCACAATCCATGGTTAATTTTTTTTTTTTCTAAAAAAATGTATTTGATGTTACTGTACTGAATTTATGCGATTTTAATCAAGAATTTGTTCGTATAAAATTGAAAAAATGTCTCTGTAATAACATTTACAATAGTTAAGTTAATTTCTTCTCTTCATTTTGATTTTAAGTTTACAATGGAGCCAAGTACGAAATATTGATAATATAAACCACTGTATGAAATTCCTTATTCGCAAGACAAAGGACCACTCGATACAGCAATTTGAGTACTATATGCATTGTGTCTTTAGCCAATTAAACTTAATCAGAAATGAGCGGAAGGATTTTTGAGAGCTCCACAGGGTATGTAATATTGAATGTTTGTTAACAATTTAACCGGCAGGAAAAATGTTGATGGGTAGATTGTTAGGGTCTAAAATGTAGGGCTCAATATTGCATCGGATGCTGCAAAAAAAGTACAAAATAGAGGCAGTTAGATGCAGAGGTGGTAAGAAATTTTGGGTATATTTTAATTTTATTCTTCTAGATTTTTGCCTTGGTTTACGAGAGGAGGAGGAGGAGGATGCAAGTATAAATATGGATTAATGGAGTAGAGATGGACGAAATATAGTTGAAGGTGTAGTTCATTGGGAGGAGGTTTGGGAATTAGGTCAGGAGATGGGCTTGCATAGAGGTCTGGATACAGGCTTTCTATGGTTTTTTTTGTTGGTTTTATGAGTTTTTATTTTTTGTTTTGGCAGAGTGGTGTGATTTTTGTGGGTGCATTGATTGATTGCTTCTGTGTAGTGTCTGATTGATGTAGTAATCAGAACTGATGCTTGATTTTGTAAGGGAAATGATGAGGGGTGTCCACTCACTGGTTTTTGGCTCTGTCATTTTGTGTAGTGTCTGATTGCTGTAGTAATCAGAACTGATGTTTGATTTTGTAAGGGAAATGATGAGGGGTGTCCACTCACTGGTTTTTGGCTCTGTCATGTTCCAGGGACTAAGGTCCTGCTGCTGAGTTCAATTGCCTTTGAGCCCTTGTGTTTGCTTTGTTGATATGAGTTTGTGGAAGCTCTGGGTTGTGGTCTGTTCTGAGAGGAGTCCGGATCCAATATTTGGTCATTACGTATTTTTCTGCATGAAGAAAAATGGAGGGAAGAAGAATCCCGTCATGCTTTTCCACAGCTTTCTTGAACTTAGTGCCGTGGGGATTGGTGTGGGAACAAGCCTTGAATCAGAAACGGGGTGTAATCCTGCCTAATCTACGTGCAAAGCTCAAGAAAGCTGTGGGAAAAGATGGCAGGGTTCGTTATTATCAGTTGCTTCAAGTGCCCAGATGGCAATCTTCAGGTAATTATAATTGCAGGGAAAGCTTTCATCATTTTTCATATATTTAACAGTCTATTCAAAAGATAAAAACATTCAAGCAGAATGTCTTCTCTCGATTTTTTTTATTATCAGTCTTTCCTTACTGTTTCACCATAGATATCCTATAGATTTTCTGTATTCTAACATAATGGAAAAAAGATTTTGCACATCCTTTCAGAACAGTTAGACCATTTGTTAGTTTTTGAACATTTGTTGGTTATTATATTATGATCTGTACATCAAACTGTGTATTGTTTGAGCCCAAGACTGCATGACTTTCTAGCAGTGACGATCCATTTACATTTCAGCAAACAGAAGATGTTTGAGCCAATGACTGGATTTTCAGTTTGATAATGCATTTACATTTATGCTGGTCTTGATCTTATATATTGTTCATTGTATGATGCTAATCGTTTACCTTACCCCATCCTAGCTGATAAATCTTTTATACTAGCATGGATTCTCTGCATAGCCGATAAATCCTTTTAGTAGCATAGATTTTTGGGGATCTATCAAGTATCCAGAGGGCAAATCTGAATGAAACATCGACTTTGTAATTTTTTTTTTCAAATTGTAAGATTAAAGTCGATGTATTTTTTTTCTTCAAATTGTAAGATTAAAAATTAAGGGTAAAATGGTTCTATATATGCTAGCCTTATGATTGTTACTTATAATATACCAAGTAAGATAAATAATACGTACACTGAGTTTGATCTTGAGCAGCTGACATGATCTGGAAATCCACTACTATTCCCTTATATTGATCAGCGGACGGGATCTGTTTCCAGATGGGTTTCAGCTCTTTAAAGTTTGTAGGTTGCTTCGACAATGGTGAGTTTATTCATATTCGCCATACACTCCTGATGTTTCCATATCTCACATCTAAGGTTAAATGCATCTGTGATATAGGATAGTCTTAGTACAGTTGTTAATTTCTATGGATTACAGCAGTTGTTAATTTCTATATTGTTTACTCTTTATATAGAGATCAACTCTCCAGGAATAAGAAATGCAGGGTTTAAATGTATGTGTTCTAAGAGAGTGTTAGAACAGTCGTCAATTCCTATCCATATTTTATATGGAGTTTACTCTTACAGAGGTAGAAGCAGTCTCTTAACACCAGCTAGATTCCAGATTTATAGTTGTTTTATTAAGGAGCTACAGGAGAGGAGTTAGGGGAGTATATTTTATGGCTGTAAAATTAATACCAAAACCTAACCTACAACATACAGTTATGAGACTCTTTTACAAGTCTTGTAGAAGAAAAAGGAGGAGATTTTATAATTATAAAAACAATACAACAGACCACCAAAACCTACAACATTAATACAGTTATGAGATTCTTTTTCATACATTCACTACAAGTCTTATAGAAATAGAAAAAGGAAGATATTTTATAATTATAAAAACAATACAACAGACCACGAGATAGACTTATAGAACTAAATTGTTTAGACACTCACCAGCACTGGTAGTCCCATACACTCACCAGCACAAGTAGTCCCATATAGGAGGAGAGAAAGGTCAGACGAATTAGCAAACTCACCCACTCAGTTCCATATACTCACCAGCACAAGTAGTTCCATATAGGAGGAGAGAAAGGTCAGACAAATCAGCAGACTCACCCACTCAGTCCCATAAAAGAGGAGAGAAAGGTCAGACAAATCAGCAGACTCACCCACTCAGTCCCATAGAAGAGGAGAGAAAGGTTAGACAAACAATCAAACTCACCCATTCAACCTAACAGAGAAAGGTCAGATAAATCAGCAGACTCACCCATTGAGTCCCATAACAGAGGAGAGAAAGGTCAGACAAACAAGCAAACTTACCCACTCAACCTAAGAGAGCGACTGGACAGCTCCAAATCACTTCTATTGTAGGTTTATTATTATGTTACTTCAACTTTCAATTTTATGACAGTGCCAAATCCAGGCACCATTTGCACACATATCATTAGTACAAATGGCAACTCCGATTGGACGCCAGTGTATGCATATCAGATTTGACTGCGGGATCTAGATTCTAGAGATGTAGAGTGTACCCTAGGGTTTGCTAGTTCGAGTTCATCCTATTTTGTGCCCGTTTTTTTGATAATTATGTACATTTATGATTTGAAAGCCCATGATAAGGGTTTTCTAGTATTACCATATTTTCTCTTGGAACAGCGTTCGAGGGCCGTATATGGCGGCTCTCAGAGTCCCATGTACTGTTTTACTGTTCTTCTTGTGTACTGATACTGAAACTTCCAGGATCTGTACATAAAATCCAGGAAATTTTATTGAAGCCGCCTTCCATGTAATTTCATTATGAGATAATGATACTCATAATATTAACATTATCCTTCTCCATATAAAGTCGTTATCTCTGTCCTTAGAATCCTACTGATATCTTTGGCCGAAAAGTCTGTTGACTGCATTTAATTATCAATAATGGGAAGTTGATTGTTTACTACTAAATCTCCAATGATTGAATGGATGATCTCTCCTCGTTTTGATTGAACATTTTCAAGACAGACGAATCTCGATCTCTGTAACATCCATTGAATTCACTGTACTTATTGTTAGTTGTCATATACAGAACTCTGTTTGTTTCTGCAGTGAAATTTAACTGCAACTTCGCCATTGTGGCACACAGAGAAGCAAAGTACTTTACAGACCAGGTGGGGGAGATAGAGCACAGCAGTCAAGAAACTCTGTAGAGATCTTCGTGAGCAATTTTCCTATATGGACTGGTTGAAATGAAAAGAACAGATCTTCCTCTCCTTCAATTTCCATTTCATTTATCCAGTGGCATTCTACAGTAATGCGTAATGATTAAGTCGGATAAAAATTAGAGAAAAAAAAAATACAACGCTATTTTATTTATAATTCACAAATCTATCAAGCTATATAGCTTAGAGATTATTTTGGGTTTGAATTGCTGGGACTGGGAGACTGCGGCTACCAAAAGATTTATTTTACCATTTTTTCCATATGAGAAAAAATAGAATTTTAGATGGATTTAGACAGGTTTATATGTATAAATCAGTTTAAATTTATCTGAGTTTAATTTATAAAGAGTTTATATGGATTATATGTTTAAGTTATAGGTTTACATTTAATGGGTATATTTAATGATCTTTTAATCATAAATTTCAATAATATGATTATCAATTGAAGATGCTAACATATTTTTAGTAGTCCTTTCAAATTAATGAACTAGCTCTCATGTTCATAACTTTCTAGCATTTTTAAAAACTTCCCTTAAACTGTTTACTTTTTAACATTTACTTAATATGATTAAGAAATTACTATCTGACCATCTAATTGTCAGGTTCAAATGATTAACAAACTTAATTGAAATTACAAATTTACTTTATTATTACAATCAATCTTTCATATTCTTCACTCTTTTCAATAATTTGGGCTTAAGCGAACAGCAGCGATTTAACCGCTGTGATAGTTATAAATATATGATTTCTCTTTTCAAATTTTGCAATATTAAAATGATTCGTGTCTCATAATTTTTTCCCTCTAAGATTAAAATAGATTTAAGAAAATAACCCACTTTAAAGCATATTTTTTTGACTGGTAAAATATTTCTTTAGCCAACATCTACCACCTCTCGGGAGGTGGAGGCCGCCCACAGTACAACCTCTGGTTTGACTAGATTTAATGCCCTGGTCCGATTACAACGGATTCAATCTAGTATTTTACACTGTAACTATTTATGTGTCTGCTACTTTTTGAATGTGAAGTCCGAGATTTTGTCGCCTGATCAGCTAAAATTATTTCCGTATCTCTGCTGGGTTTTTTAAACTTATTGCGGTCTAATCTATGAAAACTTCGGTAGATCTTTTAATAATCGGGGATATCTGACAGACCTAGTGTTCGAATAAAGTTATAAGTAATTCTTTGACGTGAAAGACACGGAAACAGTGTATATATATAGATATATCAGAGGCTATGCAGTAAATGAATGGTAGCCCTGAATGTAGGTACCGAGACTTTGTCAGTGCAAGCCAATAATCAGCCTTTGGAGTAGAAGCTCTCATTAACTAAAGGCTGGTTCTGCAGCAGATATAAAATTCACATTACCCATGAAGCAAATGTACAATACACGAGGCTGTAGCCTCACCTGAGAAACAGATTAAACTGCAACAGTTAGATTCAGTTTCCACAACGTTATATTGCCACGTAAAAAGCAATATTCTGAAGGTTTAACATCTTATTGGTGCACGGGAAGAAACAGATTATATATATATATGTATGGGGCTATGCAGTAAAGGAATGGTTAAAAAACCACTCAGTGGGAAGCTATGCATAGATTTATGTGGATCATGATTGGCTTTGTATTTCAATTGTGACTTGTGAAGTTTCTCTTGCACTTTCTTATGATTTTTTAAATTTCTCTCCTTATACCCATTATGAGCTTTTACATACATGTTCTTCAACATAAAATAGTAGTATAAGGTTGACCTGTATTGATGGAGGCATAAGCCAGCCCATTCGTGAGTGTTGGTGAGTGTTGCTGACGAGGCCATCTGAAATAGTGTAGGCCTCTTTAATTTGACAGACGAGATCTCTAGGTGTAGCAACCTTACACCATCCTCCTTTGAAACTGTTGTTCTGTCCTCATCCCCAGGGATTAACTTGATCCAACTTCCCATACTGTCTACCACCATCTATCCTCCTCTGATCACTCGTCCTCCCTTATCTTTTGACTACTCTCCCCTAGCCGTTACATCTTCTGTCCCACCCTTTGCTACATCCACATCTCCACCTGTAGAAAGGAGACCTCTCTCACGAGGGTTACAGACTGAAATATGTAGGATTCGGCCCTCTTTACACCTCCCCCTTTTCTCTACTACCAGTCCCACTATTCTTTCTTCACACAGTGTTCCCTTACCTGAGAGATCTGCTTCTTCGGCCTTACTTAATACTAATAGAATCTTTGCTACACCCTTACACCATCCTCCTTTGAAACTGTTGTTCTGTCCTCATCCCCAGGGATTAACTTGATCCAACTTCCCATACTGTCTACCACCATCTATCCTCCTCTGATCACTCGTCCTCCCTTATCTTTTGACTACTCTCCCCTAGTCCTCCTCTGATCACTCGTCCTCCCTTATCTTTTGACTACTCTCCCCTAGTCGTTCTATCTTATGTCCCACCCTTCGCTACATCCACATCTCCACCTGTAGAAAGGAGACCTCTCTCATGAGGGTTATAGATTGAAATATGTAGGATTCGACCCTCTTTACACCTCCCCCTTTTCTCTACTACTAGTCCCACTATTCTTTCTCGTCACAGTGTTCCCTTACCCGAGAGATCTGCTACTTCGGCTTTACTTAATACTAATAGAATCTTTGGATTTGAACAAAAAACCAGATCCTTTCCACCTGGGAGTAGGAAACCCACACAAAGCCCTTGGGCTCTGAAGAAAACAAAGAAGAAGCTTGTCCTTGGTGTGGATATTGGTCTGGAGGACTCGGCCTCCATGGCCCTATGCAACCTTGTGGGCAGAATCTCT